>PVKS010013710.1:26477-49921 GCA_004027875.1 Aplodontia rufa
TTTTTTTTTTTTTTTTTTTTTTTTTTTTTTTTTTTTTTTTTTTTTTTTTTTTTTTTTTTGTTATTCTTTTGCTTTGTTTTTGGTACTGGAGTTTGAACCCAGGGTGATCAACCCACATCCCCAGACCTTTATATTTTTTATTTTGAGGGAGGATCTCTCTGAGTTGCTGGCTTTGAACTTGTGATCCTCAGACTCCTGAGCTGTTGAGATTATAGGTGTGAAGCACCATGCCCAGCTGTGTCTGTGGTTTTATACTCAAATTCTGCTCTTGTCTGTCCTTCCATGAAGCTGTGAGCTCCTAGAGGGCAGGAGTGTGTATGTTTTAGTCATCTCTGGATCTCCCACACAGTAGGACCTGGGTGGGTGTTCTGTAAATGTTGAATTTTTGTTAAATATCTGGCAACACCCTAAGGCCCTTTTTCACTATTTGGATGGGGGTGGTTTCTGTATCACACCTCTCACTCCCAAATTAACCTACTCTTAAAGATTAGGGGGAGGCAGGTGCACAAGAAATTTGGAAAAATTGGTAGAATGCCAATCATGCTGCCGTCCTCATACTGGAGAGTTATTCAGGGAATCACGGTCCCATTTCAAGGGACTGAGGTTGATGTTGAGTTTTGCTTCCCACCTGTTCTTTAATTCCTGATTTTCTTCCTTCCACTTCCAGGAGAAAAAGATGTCATTATTTTAGGGGATTTTGGTCAAGGACCAGATAGCAGTGACTATGATATCCTGAGGAGGGAAAAATTCTACCACCTGGTCCCTGCACATACTTTCACCAACATCAGCACCAAGAATCCTCAAGGCTCCAAGTCTCTGGACAACATCTGGATCAGTAAAAGCTTGAAGAAGGTGTTCACAGGTAGGGAGAAGGCACTCGCATTCTCTCCTGTTGAGAAGTGCGGTCAGGGACACGTGTCTGCTCCTGTCTTGCCTCCTCTTGGGCACTCGTGGGATCATCATTTAGGTAGTAACCAGACACATATCATTCAATCAGAGACACTTTAAGAATGAAGGGACGTGACACACAATTAACAAGATGTCACACTGAGTTCAGACAAACCCAGTTCTAGATCATCCCTGTAGCTCGGCAGAGTTCTGATTCCGAGATGATCTGAACTTTTAGGACCCTGAACCATTCAGCTATCATATGTCCAAAGTTCAGGCACCGTGTTGTGGATAAAGCTCACCAACACTCTGTTGGGGATGAGCAGTGTCACCACAGGCAAACGAAGTGCTCAGGCTCTACAAGCAGGATGTGGTGGGTAATCTCTTTTCTCAGAAGGGGCAGCCGCTGTGTCCCAAGTATAACCTGCTGAGTCAGAAGACAACTAGTGGGCAATACAGAGGGACAGAAAGGTGTGTTTTTGCGGGGGGCAGAGGGTGCTGGGGATTGAACCCAAGGTTTCTCCCATGCTAGGTAAGCTGCCATTGAGTTGTACCCAGCCTAACAGTAGGAATTTTTGATCAAAGATAAAAACAGTGGTTATGAACCCTTACTGGCAGTTTTGCAAAGTCCCTGAATACCCATTATTCTTGAATGAGACATTTAAAAATAAGAAAAGTAGCAATGCCTGGGTCCCCCTGTGGGAGTATTAACATGCAGCTAAGACTGAGACCCTGGCGACTGGAATTTCTAGTCTGGGTAGTGATACCAGCTCCTTCCTATCTCTGGGCACTGGTTTCCTGTTGGAGTCTCAATGCAGCTCAGGGGGAGTGACAGTCATCAAACTAGGTGACATGCAGTGTGCAGAAGCTCATTGCTGTCCAAGAGTGTCTCTAGGCCAATCCACAGCCTCTCAGGCTCCCAAGAGAGTCCTGCAGAAGGCACTTGCCTCCACAAAGAGCTGGAGAAGCAGAGCAGATGTGGCTGAAGGCAGTTGAGTCCTTTCATCTGTCCCTTTCCCATTGTGTTGTAGAAGCTGAGATGCAGAGAGGAGTTCCCCCATCTCAGACCTGTCAGTGGGGCCAGTTGCAGGCCCTATAGCCTTACACTAACTTTGACATTGCTTTTGAATGAGGACCTCAACAGTGCCTTGGAACTGTTTATGTAATTATTTATTTAATTGTTTTCAGACATATCTCCCACTTTATAGATTCCTGAATCTTCATGATTATGTTTCCTTATAAACCCCTGTAAGTTTCTCTTTTTAACCCTTTCTGTAGTGTCTTTTGCTTTGCAAAATAGGATCTTCAGTTTGGACATCTTTATAGGCTTCTTACCCTGTGCCAATGCTTACTTTTGCTGGCCAGATTAATAGAGGTGCATAAACGAGGAGGAGGTCAGCTTATGAGCTGTGGGCAGGAGGCCAGGGCTCGGGTGCTTCCAGTACCTGCCTGGTCAACCCTTGTCTGTAGAGAAAATCAACTTGGCTGAGACCTTTCGTTTGCACAGGCAGCAGCTCACTGAGGCAGGCCGTCAGGGCTCCCCGGCTGCATGTGTGCAGCTGTGGTCCTGCACCTGCCAGCCTGATTCCTGGATCTCTTCCCTCTCCCTTCAGGTCATTGGGCTGTGGTGAGAGAAGGTCTCACAAACCCTTGGATTCCGGATAACTGGTCCTGGGGTGGAGTGGCTTCTGAACATTGCCCCGTGCTTGCTGAGTTTTACACGGAAAAAGACTGGAGCAAGAAGGAAGGACCTCGGAATGGCAACGGGGTCTCCTTGGAGCGGAGTGAAGCCAACATTAAGCATGAGCGATGATGACCCAACTCAATTTTTCCACCCTTTGACCCAGCAGGGCACAGACGAGGAGTTGGCCCTTCTTGGTGGAGATGCTGGGCCTTTCGATCTTTGCTCTGAGGATGTCTGCATGTGGGCCTTGTCCCCCTGCCTCCTTTGAGGACACCTTAGGACCTCTCCTGGTGGGTGGGGAGTATGTTGGGCCCTTGCCACCCCAGGCAGTCACATAAGAAGCCCAAAGAGAATGGAGATGTCTTGACTCCCTGGCTGTGCTCAGCTCGCCAGAATGGGGTTGCTGTGGCTGCTGGCCATGTGGCAATGTGAGAACAGCAGCGGAGGCAAAAAGGAGAGGGGGAGAGGCGGCCCTGGCTGCCAAGTCCTGGCTGAGGCGCGCCCGGGCTCTCATTTCCAACCCACCAGTATGCGGTGTTCTGGCTGCAAATTGCAGAAAGCTTTTAACTGTGATTGAGCACTCTTCTCAAATATTTTGAGTGATGATTTTTAGTTTTGTTTTGAAAGAATAAACACATTAACCTGCCTGGCTGCAGTGAGAGCAGGTTTCCCTGCCACGTGTTTGATCTTCCTCATCAGATCCTCTCTTTGGAGCTGTGACCGGTGGGACCCTGAAGCCTTCCTGCTACCCTGCCCACCTAACATCCCCACCCTAGACCCTGCAGAGGCGCCTCTCACTCCCCTGATGCCTGGCCGTGGCGTGGGTACAAAACCTTCCTGTTATCTCCCCCCAACACACACCACGCTGTTCAGCCTGACTCCTCTGCCAGACTGAGATGTCTCTGAGCACCATTTGTGCTTCTGGGCACTTCCTGTAGGATGAGAATTCTATCACAAGGATATCTTTTCCTCTGCCCTTCCCACCCACTCATTTTCCATCAGTTTCCTGGCCCAGAGCCTCACCTTCCTTGATTCTGAGGAACATATAGTTGAGTTTCACATCCACATATTCAATCGACCTTGGATTGAAAATATTCAAAAAAGAAATTACAGTGGGGTGCAGTAGGCACAGGCCTATAATCCCAGCTACTTGAGAGGCTGAGGCAGGAGGTCACAGGTTGGAGGCCAGCCTTAGCAGCTTAGTGAGACCCTGTCTCAAAAATAAAATAAAAAGAGTTGGAGATGTAGCTCAGTGGTAGAGCACCCCTGATTTCAATCCCTAGAACCACAAAAAGAAAAAGAAGAAAAGAAATTGTGTCTATACTGGACATATACATACAACACATAGATTTCCCCCCTTATTCTCTAAACAATACAGTACAACAGCTATTTACACAGCATTTACTCTGTATTAGGCATTATAAGTCATCTAGAAATTGTTTATATGGGATTCAGCGTGGTTGCACATGCTGAAGTTCCAGCCACTTGGGAGACTGAGGTGGGAGGATCACTCGAGTCCCGGAGTTCAAGACTAGCCTGGGCAACACAGACCCATTCTCAAAAATAATAAAGGATATGTGTGGGAGGATGTGTGGATGTTGTATGTAAATACCACTCCACTCATGGGCTCGAGCGTCCATGCAGTCTGTTGCCCTTGTCCCCCCTAGACACCAAGGGATGGCTGTGTGTTCATTCGGGATACACAGGAAGTGAAACCTAGATGTATCAAGGAGGGAGGGTCGTTCTCTGTGGTGGGGTTCTCCCTCAGGCACTTCATCACGCTGTCACTGTGAAGCCAGGACAATCCCATTTCACACCTGCAAATAGATAGGATCCAAACATGGGATGAATTTTTTTGTTTGTTTTAGTTCAAGACCCATGGTCACATATCAACTTTATGCTTAACATTAAGAGTATAAAGATAAACAGCAAAAAGCCATGTCAAGAGTTTAGCTTACCTAGGTCACTCCAGTTTCCCATGGAAGCCAGGGGTGTGTTCCTCTTTGCACACTGAACAGTCAGTGTGGACCAGGACCTGACTCCACCTGTCATCAAGCAGCATGAACTGAGTTGCTGGTTGGACCTGTGGCTGATGGGCTCATCTTGAGCACAGGAAGGAAAGGAAGTCCTCTTCTGGGGGCTTGGAGGGTACTTGAGCAACAGCTATGCCCATCTCGGTGGGCCTGTGGCTTTCCAGTGGGAAGGTGAGCAGCTTCTGTCTGCCAGGCCCAGCCTTAATGGAAAGCAACTCAGCATTCAAAGTCGCGAGGACCTAAAAAGCAGGCTGTCCCCCCAGCACATCTTTCAGTGTCTCATCTAAAGGTGAGATCCCCACCTTCACCAGCCAGGTGCCTCAAATTCTTTTAGCCAGATGGCTATATGCACTGAAGCTGTGGACAGAAAAGATTTCTTCTTAAGTGTGATGAGCGGTGGAGTCCAATCAAGTGACCTTTGTGAGGGTTAATTCCTTTTGAGCTGAACAGCAGCCAGGCCTCACTGACCTGATTGCTTCTGATGTGGGCGGGTCAGCAGGAAGTCGCCCAGCAGGCCTGGCCCATTCGGTTTTTACTTTTTTTGATTATGGTTTTGGGTTTTGCTTTGTTTGTTGTTGTTCATTAATAAAATGAATTTTTAAGAGCATTTTCAGGTTTTCAGGAGAGCTGGGTAGTAAGGACACTCTCCTCTTGCTAACGTAGCTTCACTTGGCTACATTTGTTCCCGTTGCTGCACCAACAACCTTGGTACGTTAACTTACTCCGTGGTTTACATTAAGGTTCACTCATTGTGTTATTTTGTGCGGTTTTGACAAACCGCACAAATAACGCTTCTCGATTTGCACCAGGGTTGCATCCCAGGAAACCCATACTAAGTTGAAAATGTTAAGTTAAAAATGCTTTTAACATCTCTAACCCACCAAATATCATAGCTTAGCCTTGCCCTACTTAAATGTATTCAGAACGTATGATTTGTTGAATACCTGTATCTAAAAACTGCTGGAAAAATTGTACACTGTAGGATATGAGTATTTTCCCCTCATCATCCGTGGGGCTGACAGAGCTGCCCCTGCTTCTCTAGAGGTGACTGGATGTCATATCACTCACCCAGGATGAGATCAAATTTCAAAACTCAAAGTACAAATTCTACTGAATGCACATCACTTTGACACCTTTAAAAAGTCAAATAATTTTAACCCATCACAAGTTGGGATCATCTGTACAATAGCATATTATCACATGCCAGGATTATACCGAAGTTTGACTGCTCTAAAAATCCCCTATCCTTGGGGTGGGAGCGGTGGCTCAGCGGTTACGGTGCTTGCCTTATATGCGCAAATAGGTGAGTTCGAACCCCAGCACCACGTACACAGCAATGTTTCAGAGCAATGAAGGCCACATGAAAAACTAAAGTTGTTTCTTGCTCACTCTCTCTCTCCTCTCACTGTCCCTCTCTTAAAAAAAAAAAAAAAAATCCTCTGTGCTCTCTGCAAGTTCAAAGTTCCCTTCCCTTTTCTCTTCTCATTGTCTCCATAGTTTGACCTTTCCCCGAGGGTGACATAGTTGGAATTCTACATCAAGTGTCCTTTTCAAGTGGCTTCTTCACTTGACAACATGCATGGAGGCTCCCTGCATCTTTTTGCGGCCCAATAGATCCTTTTTCTCACCAAATTATATTCCTTTGTATGGAACTGATCTGCTCTGCTTTGGATGGCTGCTAAACCCCTGCCCTTCTCCAGTGTCCTCACTCCTTCCTAGTCTACAGTAGGTGGCATTTCTATTTCCTCTCCCTCCCCATTCTTTTCTTCCTGCTCTTGTGTTCTCCAGTTTTCTGAGAAGGGAGGTAGCTGTGAAGGACCTTGTGGGAGAAGCCCAGGGGAGTTTCCTGGTGCTGAACTGGGTGTCAGGTGCTGGGGAAGCTCTTGAGGTCCCACTGGCTCCAGGTCGAGCCTCTGGCATTTCTGGGCTCTGTCTATCACAGCGCACTGCAGGCAGCCCAAGCCCCTCCCTTCCTGCCGGTTGTCCACCACAGATCCAAGATAGCCTCAGCTCCCCACTCCGTGCAGGCGGCAGTCAGCAGTTGGCAGGAGTCCACAGCCATCTCTCTCAGTGCTTGCTGGCACCAGCCAGGACTTTCTCTGCCATGGGTCTCAGCAGGAGTGACTCAAGGGCAGCTGGAAGCCCCTGAGCCTCAAGTAACTGGCCCACAACGTGGATCCCTCACCACTCCTCTAGGGATGACCAGGGAAGCAGAGATGAGCTTGGCCTCCATGTAGTGCTATGTTCTGCTGAAGCCAGGAGATATCATTTGCTTTGTGTTGCCTTGGTCCTAACAGTTGGGTCTCTGCTTGCTCCTGGGCAGATGCCATCCCACCAGGAATGGGCGAGAACCCAGCACCTAGGTTTTCTGCTCTAGGGTCTCTGTGGCTGAACAATGTGCATAAATCTTCACCACCCGTGAAAAGCCATGGAAGGAAGAACATCTCACCTGAGCTTGCCAAGGCATTTGTTTTTGAGAGAGAGGAATTAATGACTTAAGCACCACTCACTTAACCCAAGTGCCCATTTTCAAATAATCTTTCTCCACACTTACGCATGCTTCATCATTCTAAGTAATTTATATTTGACCCAACAAATCTAGTTTTGCAGATCTTCTATTTCTTTCTTTCCTTTTTTAGGGCAATAACCTAACTCAGGGCCTTGTGTATGCTAGGCAAGCACTCTGCCACTGAGCTAAATCCCCAACCCCTAGTTGCAGGATCTTAAGGGCCTTTATTTGGCATTTGCAACCGTTCAGCCCCCAAATGGTTAGGAACTCCCTGTCTCACCACACGGAGAGTAGGCTGCATTTACAGCCAGAGAAGAAGAAGTGACATACGGAAAACAGGTGAGGTAAAGACAGCCAGGTTAGTTACAGCTCAAGTCTGTCTTTTTTGAACATGGTTTGAACAGTTGGATGCTTGTGATTGTCTGAGACTTGACTACTTGTTACCATCTGTTCACATATCAAGTTAGGTTGCAATTCACTAGGTACAGAGAATGCAGGCCAAACTTAAAATATGTACAGTGGCAGGCTTTTAAATTATTTTTACAGTACTGGGATTAAATCAGTGCTGTACCACTGAGTTATATCCCCAACCCTTTAAAAATTGTATTTTATTTTCAGAAAGGGTCTAAGTTGTCCAGGCTGGGCTCAAACTTGTGATCCTCCAGTCTTAGCCTCCAAATGAGTATCTGGGATTACAGTTATGCACTACCATATCCAGTTTTACAGCAGTAGCTTTAAGCCAAGTGACCTGGTTTATTATATATTTAAAGTGGTTTACTATTTTGAAAGAAATAAAGTACTTTAATTCTCAGAAGAGTCTAGTAAAACTGGTAGTGTTATCTTTCTTTGATTTGTAAGAGACAGGAAGAGAAAGAGAGAATCAATTTTATTTAGTTTTTCGTGTGGCTTTCGTTGCTCTGATACCTGGTTGTGTATGTGGTGCTGGGGTTCATACCTGGTGTCTTCCGGCATGCCAGGCAAGTGCCGTAACCGCTAAGCCACTGCTCCAGCCCCTCTTCTATTCCTTTTGATTGATGAGGCATAGAGCAGTTTGCCAGGCTAGGGCCATACAGCTGGAAATGGCAGGATTGATTGGCAGCTGGGGTTCTGGCAACCAAAATTGCATTTTTTACCACGACCATGCCCTGTGCCCTGAGACTGAATGCTTCTGCTTAGCCTTAGCTGTACATCGACTCTTACACCCCTAGTAGTTGCCCCTTTTCCTCTGAGGACCCCAGGAGTATATCATGCATAGCCCCACAGGCCCTGAAGTCAGTTAGACCTGGCTTCTGTCTCAGCCTTGCTGCATCCTAGCTGCCAGCCCTGCTGGCCAAGTCTGTTGCTTATTAAATGAGAACAAAACCCCTCTCGGGTTATGAAAAATAAACATCTCTATAGCTTTTATTGAGTGCAGAGCCATCTCACAACCACAGGGGAAGCTGTTTCAAATGTCCTGACACATCACAGGGGCTACGTGGTAGCATTGTTAGAAAGTATTTTAATTGCTTCTTTTTTAGTGTTTAAATTTCATCTGCAGAGTCTTTGTGCTTCTTCCAACCCAAATGTGCTCTGTGGTTCCCCAACATTGTGTAGTCCTACACTTTCCATGGATGGAGTTAGTCCTTTAGAAGGAAGGATTCCTAGCCCAGTGGTACCTGTCACATTTCTCTAAAGAAGACCTGAAGGCTCTCTGAGGGTGAAAGACAGCTGTTCACAGGCTTCCAGATGTTCCTGGCAGAGAAGCTCAGCAGGAAACCCAATAAATCATCTGTGCAGGGGCAGCACAGACCTGCACCTTCAGTTAATTTTGAACACAGTGGAGAGCAGCCATTGCGTGAATGACAGCAGGTGAGGGAGGCACAGCCAACACTCCCTCAGGTATCGCTGGATTTGGCATGTCTAGGTGTCCCAAGGAGCATCTGCATAGCACCTTGCATGAGTACACATTCTGTGATATGAGTTGGGAGGGGCCTGAGAAAGGATGGATCACACATGTTCTGGGGGCAGGTCACTGTGCTCCTAGGAAAATCATCCAGAAAAGGATTTGAAATGGCATACACATGCCTTGGCATGACCCACCACTCTATCTCTGACTGAAGAATACCCAGAGTGCAACAGGCTTTGTTTGCTGGTGAATGGTGGGGTGGGGTGAACGGACAAGGCCATTAGGACAAGGGCAGAGTTGTGGAGATATAAACACGGACCTGTGCTCCAGGGTGCATATCTCACATTAGTGTGCCATGCTTTCTTGATGACATTTTAGCATCCCAGGCCCTATTTCAGCCTCTGCCCCTCTGCCTGCCAGGCTGCCTGGGGCTTGATTTCTACTTATTCTCAGTGAAGGAAGGAGCACTTGGATGTTTTCGTTTGTAATGTTAAAAGTGCAGACCAATCCAGCTCAACAAGACCTCAAGCTGTGATTGTTGAAATGGTTTGGATGGAGCCATCCCCTGGGTCTGAGTAGCTCCTGCCTATAGAAATTGCTCTCTAGAGAGAAGCTGCAGAGTACCTTCATTAGAGCCCCGGCTGGATCCTTTCCTCCCGGAAAGTTCATAAGCAGCACTGTCTCCATCCTCTCCAACCTGCTCCCACTGCTGAGAATCCAGTATATAAGGGAAACGGGGAGGAAGCAGGGAGGCGTGGGGGAGAAGGAAAGGGCGTACAGCGTGCTGCAAAACATCCTACACTGCCCAGGACAGCCTCGCCTCCCATATATCCAGCTCTAAATGTCAGTATTGCTGAGGTGCAAAAACCCGGAGGTATGCTCAGTGACGACATCCTAGCTCAACCTAACCCCCCAGAAGCAAGCACAGAGCAAAGCAAAGACCTTCAACTATGAGAGGCAAGTGTGGCCTTACCCACCCCAGGGTTTATCCCGGAACACATTTCGTCCACCCTGATGACCTCCCACTCCCTCTTCCCTCGTTCTTCCTCCAAACCCTGGTTAAAAATAGGCACAAGTGTAAGCTGCATAAATTGATGGGTACTATTATGGTCTGGATAGGAGGTATCCCCCTAGAGTTCCTGTGTTAACACAGCAGGTGAAATGATTGGATTATGAGAGCTCTGACCTAACTGGTGAATTAATCTGTTTGACAGACTAATAATTTAAGAGAAATGCTGGGTGGTTGCAGGTGCAGGAGGGACACACACCAATCAATAATCCCAGTGACTTGGGAGGTTGAGGTAGGGAGATCACAACTTCAATATACCAGCCTCAGCAAATTAATAAGGCTCTAAAAAAATCAGTTCCTTATCATTGGTAGCAGGTTCCGTGTTTGACAGTCACAGGGAAGAGACACTAATTATTCAGATCAGACACTACACTAGGAGCTGGGCCACGGTCCTAGGACATACCAGCTAGCCAGAAGTTGGTTGTGTGGATATCCTGAGAATGGACCAGTTGTGAGCCCAGCTGTGAGGAAACCCAAGGGGCCCTGTTGGTTTGATGTACTCAGCCCCTTGCTAGCAGGGAATGAGGGACCCTGTCTGCGGCAGGAAAGGTGAGCACCCCCTGGTGCCCGTTTTCCACCCTTCCCCGAAGACAATCAGACACCGCAGGGAGTCAGGTCAAGCAGGAACTCTTTTATTAGCAGTCACACTCAAGCTTATATAGAAACCCAGTGAAAAGAGGAAGTGCGTGAAGCCTATAACAGTAAAGGTCAACTTGTTTTTAATGTTTTTTATGGGACCAAAAGGCCTGTCAATCTGGTGGTGTGATTTGGCCTGTTCTTTGATTGGCTTAGGCCTTTGCACGCGCTCACAAGGTTGGCCCACCCTCCCGTGGGCTCCTCAGCGCCATCTTTGTTGCACCCTATAGGGCCCCAAGCAGCAGCTGTTAGCAACCAGCATTATAGGATTTTGACAATCTGTCAATAGGTACAGCCATGCCAACATCGCACCTGCTAGCCTCGCTCTAAGAAGATAGATAAGGAGAAGCCTGTCCTCAGGGAGCTCCAAGATAGCCAGGGAGACAGATATAGACCCCCTCACCCCAACAACACATGGAAGGGACAAGGCAGAATAAAAATAAGTCCCAATGACAGATAGCAACTGTATGTGCAGGGCCATCCTGGGAAAGCTCAGGGAGGACAAATATATGTGGCTATCCTGGGAAGGACCATTGCTGACTGTCCCCACAGGTTGTGGGGATGAATGCAGGTGTGACCCAAACCTCAGGTAACAGTGGAGATACATTAAAAATTTTCAAATATGTCAATCTCCAAAAATGTTTTTATAACCAAAAATTACAATGAACAATTATTGAGGGCTTATATATCGGTGCCAGGATTGTACTAGAAATTTTAGGAATGTTTTTCATGTAGTTTTCCAGACAATCCAGTGAGATCTGCCTCTTAATTTTTGGTACCAGAGATTGAACCCAGGGGTCCTTGACCACTGAGCCACATCTGCAATCCACTTTTTAATTTGAGTCAGGGTCTCACTAAGTTGCTTAGGACCTCACTAAGTTACTGAGACTGGCCTTGAACTTGCTATCCTCCTGCCTCAGTCTCTTGAGTTTCTGAGATTACAGGTGTGTGTGCATCACTATGCCCTGTTATGAGATCCATCAATAACAATTGTGCTAAATGTCGGAGAGGAATGATTGGTTGGAAACCAGAAGCTGAATGGAGAAGTGGAACCTGAATCCATCCTGGCAAATCCAAAGCCAGTGTTGGCAATCAGAGAGGTAATAATACTTAACGAAAATACACACACACACACACACACCACCACCACCACCACCACCACCACCACAAATTAAACTAATGAGCACTAAACTGAATTGTGGAAAAAAGGACTAAAGTGATTTCCCTTTTGCCTGCAGTCTTTTGGGACGGTCCTTGCCTGGTGATGTTGTGCAGCCCCTCCTACTTCATCTTTCCTCACTGAATTGTCTTGAGAGAGAGTTGGACCCTTGTCTCTCTCCAAGAGGCCACTTGTGCTGCCCAGGCAAATGCTTTCTTAGATTAGTAAGAGACTTTTCCTATAGTCCTGGGCCACCCATTTCAGTTATCTGGCCTATTTCCTACGTGGGATCAGGGAGATGCCACACGTCATCCTTGGTGGCAGCCACGCTGGGAGATTGCTGGTGACTTAGCATCCTGCAGCCTGGTGGATGAGCAAGTTCTTCAAGTGTCAGGTTCATGCCTAGTGGCCCCTCTCAGCAGTGCCTCCATCCCCAGGGCAGGAGCAGTTCCTATGGGAAGCAGAGAGCAGCTGGGCAGCATGGTTAGCTCTGCTGTAGACAGCACACAGTGGAGGGAGTAAGAGCTGAGCAAGGCTGTTTAATGGGCAGCCCTGCCTGGCTAAGGGGTGCACACTTAGACCTTGCAAGTCTTAGGTCCCAACAGAGCATCATGGTGTAGGTTCCTCTAGCTGCTGGCTCTCCAGCCTTGCTCTGCTGTTCCTTTAGCCGAGACATCCGGGTTTTCACAAAACTTACACAACTAAAAGTGCAAGTTTTCTAAAAGCTCTAAGACTAATTAATCATGACCTATCTCTTCCTCTTCCCCTTCATGATAAACCCAAGTGCATTGAGAGGAACTTGAACTCCAAAGATAACACATTTGCAAGTCAGGGCAGCTGCTGAAGCTGGGCCAAGACAATGTTGGGGCTCATTTATCCTCCCGTCTACTTGAGTACTTGTTCCAAGTGTTCCATGATCACAATGAACTGAACACACAAGTAATAGAAGGCCCAGGTCACACAAAAAAGACAATAGAACATTTATGATCTTTCATAGAATACTTTTCCCTGTAGACCAAGAGTGCTGAACTTCTCATAGTAGACATGATGTGTGGATTAGCTTCTGTAACGTTTTCCCTTTCTGTCACTCCCTAGCAGGTGGGTAGGAAAGACTCACCAAAAGTAATCAAGTATTTAATTGTAGAATTTGGAAATTAAAATGTATGTATTTGGTGGCTGAATTAAAAGTCCCAGAGAGAAGAGAATATAAGATGCTTTTAAAACCTTAGTTTTCTTTTCTTTTTTCACAGTGCTGGGGATTGAAACAGGACCTTGGCAAGCACTCAACCACTGAGCTACACTTCCAAACTCCCTTGGGTTTCTTTTCAGTTTTTCACCCTAGATCCTAAGCATGGCATAGGAAGACCCTTGCCTTCAAGGATCACTCCTTGGTGGTCTTGGGTTGTGCATGACTCCAACATGGTGCTCTGCAGCTACGAGGACCTAGATGTGAATCCTGTTAACAGTCTGGGGTGGGATCTACCTGTATTCTACTTTCCCCTCTTGGTGACTCTTCTCTGAAGACGTGGATAGGAAGGGTCTGAGCACCAGGCAACTGGAAACTTCAGAATCTGTCTTCCAGTTCAGAAAACCTCACCCAGTAGCAGGCAAAGCGATTCATTTTTAATTTTCCAACACTTGCTAGAAAATCAAGGACCTCTTAATGAGCTCAAACCCTGGAGCTCCAGGATGGTGATACCTGGAGGGACAGAGCCTTTCATCCCAGCCCTCTGCCCACAGTCTTCTTCCCTGCTTTGGCCACAAGGCTGCTTCCAGGGAGCTCATTCCTCAAGGTTCCTGCCCACAGTACAGCTGGGCCCATACAACACCTTACCAAAGGCTGGAAGCAACAATCCCAGGGTGTGGGGGTGCATGCCTGTAATCACAGCAACTGGGGAGGCTAAGGTGGAAGGATTATTGCCAGCCTCAGCAATTTAGGGAGATAGTGTCTCAAAATATAAAATGAAAAAAGTCTGGAGATATAGCTCAATGGGAAAGCACGCCTGGATTCAATCCCTAGTATAATAATAATAATAATAATAATAATAATAATATCCCCCCAAAACGTTTAGTTATGTGACCTACAGGGTAAAGCTTACTCATCTTCAGCTGGCAGGGCATCAGGAGGGGATCTTCCTGCCCAGTCCCACTGGCTGAGGCCTGCAGCTGGTACTTCTTTGGAGGACCTGTAAGTAGATCAGGACAACTAGAAGGAAGTCCAGAGTGAGGACCAGAGTTGGACAGCAAGGAGTCCCTCCTACCTGTCTAAAGTGATAATCTGAGTTCTAGTGCCTGACAACTAGTTTCTTTCCCAGTTGATAGGCTCCAGGAATATTTTGTCTCCCCCAGGGAAAAAGTCCCAACCCCACCCATGGTGTCAGGGCTGGATCTGTAAACAGTCCTATTCCAGAGCTTAAATCAAGGGCAGAGAAAAGGAGAAAGGGTTGACTTCGGGGAGGATGAGAGGGAACCAGAAAAGGAACTGAAAGGATCTAGAAGGAAACAGGTATTTGCTGCTTATCTCCTCACCAACACACCGGCAGGGCAACTTTAAAAAAGCTAACCTTGCATCCACTCCATTGTATAGAAAGGAAACCAAAATTCAGAGTTAAGTAACCTACCTGGGCCTCCCCATCAGTGATGGCAAGACCGGGATTCAAGCTCAGCTCTGTCTGATGACAGAGGCCTTGTTGTAAGCTTAGGGTAGAAGATCACAACGAAAAAGCACAGACAGTTTCGCAGCAGAGATATAAAGTGATACTGAATCAGAGGACAGAGGAGTATGTATTCAGCTGGGGGGAAGTCCAAGGTGACTTCTTGGAAAGGGGTTCCTTGAGCAAGGACTTGGGGTTGGGGATTCAGGGGGTGAGCAGGAGATAACACCTTCACCAGAGGGAATCATAAGGGCAAAGGTGCGGAGGAAGTGGTGAGTTTGGGATGAGTTAAAGTTAAATGGGACCAAAGGTCAGATCTTAAACGATGGCTAAGGATCTTGGAGGTTGTTCTGCAGACTACAGATAGCTATTGCAGACTCCTGCAGGGACACAAACCAGGTAGAGTAAGAGGCCTGCAGCTGTGGTGCAGAAGCCTTAAGGAAGAACGCAGGGATGGGCCATGTTTAATGGTTGTTTTGTTACAGGGTCCCTCTGCTAAGGTCTTAGTAGAGTAGTGGGCTGGGGCAGGGGTGGGCTGGTCATTCCAGTAACAGAGAAAGGGATGAGAGGCTGGAGAGCAAGTGCAAATGGGCTAAGGAGCCAGAGTTAGTGGCACAGGTACCTTCAGGCAGGGTTCAAAGCCTGACTTTGCCCTGAACAGTTAATTTTTTTTTTTTTTAAGAAAGGTGACAGGTTTGGAGAGAAGATGCTGAACTTTGTTTTGGACAAATTGAGCTTGGGTGCCTGATGGTCAGGTGCCTAGGCAGCTAGGAGCAGATGGAGGAAACCTGTCCTTCTAGAACCTTCCATAACTGGTCTGCAGTGCTGACCCATCAAGACTGGGCAGCACCTCCATGAGAACACATGTAAGACCCTGGAGAAGCTCACTCACTCCTGAAGATAATGATCATGATAATTAGGATGATGGTGATGATTTATTGAGGGCAGGGAGGTATTACACATCCCTCAAGAGCGGATGTTGAAATTCTAACCCTTAATACCTCAGAATGTGACTGTATTTGCCAACAGAGCCACGGCAGAGGTAATTGATGAGGTCGTACTAGAGCACAGTGGATCCTTTGTCCAATATGACTGGTGTTCTTACAAGAAGGGACCCAGAGACGCACAGGGAGTTGCCTGCAGAACTGTGAGAGAACAAATTTTTATTGTTGCAAGCTAGTCAGTTTGTGGCACTTTTGTTGTGGCAGCCCACAGAAACAGTTGACCATTTCTGTATCCTCAGAACCTGGCACATTTGAGGAATAAATGAGGGAATGAGTAAAAGCTTAGGGAGGGGTAATGGGGGTGTAAGCAACAAGGAGAAGTCTGAAGGGAGGGGATCTTCTCAGCTCCCCCAAGTCAAGAAGGCTGCACTGTCAAGAGCAGCGGAAGATAGGCAGGGAGGACACATGGGTAGTGCAGGTCCCCCTCTGGTCCTCTCGCCGGCCTTGTCTCCCAAGGCAGATGCTGGTGTGGCGAGGGAGAAAGTAGAGCACAGCAAACCCCATCCCCACCCTCACCTGGTGCTCTCTGTGTCTGCATTTGAGCGGTAGAGCTAATCCTTGGGCACACATCCTCCCTCTGGGATTGGGAAGTTGCAATGGTATAGACAAGGCCAGTGGTCCCAGGAAGTTTACGGGTACTGGCAGGAAAAGAGCAAGTAAGCCCTTGGTGACACTAATAGCTTGGCTACAATGATGTTAGCCTAAATTCTGTTCAAATCTATTCTGAAACTTTCTATTGGTGTGACTCCCTGAAACTTAGTCTCCTTACCTGAAAAATGAGTGTATTCCCTCCTGTCTTGCAATATTATCATAAAAGAAATGTTTGGCACAAAATTGTCATCACCACCACCATCTTCATGTTATCTTCAGATGTGGCCAAGCATAGAAAGCCAGAGGACAGGGTGGATGGAAAGGTTTGGGGAGTTCCCAGAACACGTTTCTGTGGCATGAGTGGTGAAACGGCGAGGAAGAATGGCATTGAGAAATGACAATATGAGCCAGGGAATGGGAGTGATTATCTAGTCTAGATGATCCTGGCTGCTACATAGAGCTGAGCAATGTCCAGTGGTAGTGAAGATTCAGTGGTACGCCCCGCCCTGCATGAGGAGGTCTCTTTGTGTGAAATACCATACCATGCTGTTGGAAATCAGCAAGGCAAGTGAGTGTGGTGGCACATACCTATAATCATATCTACTCAGGAGGCCAAGGCAAGAAGGTCTCAAGTCTGAGACAAGTCTAAGCAATTTACAACTTCTCTCAAAAAATAAAATGGGCTTGGCAAAGTGCTCAAGGATTCAATCCCCAGTACTGGGAAAAAAAATAAAATAAAAATGGCTGGAGACAAACCTCAATGGAAAAGCAACTTGGGATCAATTTGCAGTACTGAAAAAAAAAAATCTTCTCAACAAGGCAACCAAAATTGTGTGGGACTGAAACTGACAGCTAACAGCAGAAATTTCTTGCTACTTGTGATAATTTTTTGAAAGTCTTCAGTTTTTGACTTCACTGGCTTAATGGAGCAGATGGTGTGGATTTTTTCATTACTATAATTGCCAGATAAGAATGGTATTGAGTAAATCCTTACTATTTATAGAAATAGTAAGCAACTGGTACCCTAATAATATTTTAGACTTTTTCTTATCTTTCTGAACATGCTCATTCATCATCATTTACTTTTCTAAGGCAAAGTCACCAGAGAATCTAGATATCAGATCTTTCCACACTTATCTCCCAGAGGGGTCTCATGGGACTGCTGGCAAGGAGCAGTCAGTGTTCCGAGGCTCTTGGGTGAAAGATGTGCGCTGCCAGTGGGGAGCAGAGAATACAGAGGAAGATCAGAACTGTGAAGAGCCACCTCAGCCTTGTACTTGATCCCCTGCAGCTTCTAGATGGCTCTTAGAGGCGGCAGAAGACAAGGCTTCAACCTCACCCTCTGTCTACAATATGATCCAGCTACATGTCTAACCCATAGAACACCTCAGGTGTTTGCCATTTCCAGTATTTTATTTGAAAACAACCCAGGGACTTACAGGATCTGAGAGCTGCATTGTTACTATATTTGGTAAGACAAAAGCCAGTATGCTGCTGTTTATCCAAGTGAGGCAGGATTTAAGATTAGAAATTGTGAATTCCCCAGCCTTGCCTATGACCCAGAAACAGGGACCTCAGTTTGTGGGACATCGCTCAATATTGAGCAGATAGCTCTCTTTAGTCAGAGGATCTGGTGATTTTCCCTAATATCACATTCTTTCTCATTTCTCTGAAAGGGAAGAATTGGGTTATTTTATTTTATTAAAGAAAGAGGGACAGTGGGGAGAGAGAGAGAAAGAGAGAAGCAATTTTTATTAAGTTTTTCATGTGACTTTCGTTCCTCCGACACTTTGTTTGTGTACTTGGTGCTGGAGTTCGAACTCACATACTCACACTCGCCGGGCAATCGCCCTAACCACCGAGCCACTGCTCCAGCCAAAGAATTGGTTTTAATCAGATATATCTAAGGTAATCGTGTTGGTAAGATAAATAGGATTTCAAACATACACACTATGGTGTTACTTTTATTTTTTTAATTTTCTAAATTTATTTATTTATTTTATCTGGTTTGTGTTTTTCCAACAATTAGTTGAATATGTGGTGCTGGGGTTTGAACCCAAGTCCTTACACATGCCAAGCAAGCACTCTACCACAGAGCCACCACTCTAGCCCCTAGAGTATTATTAAATATATTTATCAAAACTAAACAGTTATTATACAGAATATGTATACTGCTTTTCAGTCTAAAACATCTCAAGGAATTTTATGATGAACTTGTCAGTTTTGAGTTTCAGGAACTGGATTTTGGAAAGGGCCCACAGGAGACTTTAGTAACTCTTTCTCTTAAGTTCTTTAAAGTGATATACAAATCCTTCTTTCAACAGTAGGATAGGATTTAGCTTCCAGGGTCAACTAGCAAGATCAAACAATCTAGAGGGCCCACCAGTCAAGGATAAATAAAATCCCAGAAGAGTTAAAAAGAGAAGGGATAAAGAAACGAGCTAGTGGTCCCTCTAGTGGAAAGTTGTGGAGTGGCACACAGTAATTCACTCGAATTTTTGCTGGTGCTCAGACTCACAGTTCTTCAGGTTGGGTCAGTTTACTTATAGGATCCAAGATATTTAAATTTATTGGGGATATAACAGTAATTAATTAGGAAAATACTCTAAATATGATAGAGGTGCTTTTTCGTGATGTTGGAGATTGAACCCAGGGCCTTGCACCTGCAAGGCTGAGCTACAGTCCCATACCTGATAAAAGGTATTTTAAAATGGCAGGAAAGCCAAATACCTGCTTCACCTAAATGTGAGATAAATTTCAGATGTTTAACCTTAATTACGGATTTGAATTTATATATATAATATATATATATATGATGGCAGAAATTTTTAAGGGTTATCTCATCCCCAAATTGGAAAAAAATTCTCCAGAGCCCCACAATCTCTTGAAACTACTGTCCAATAAAATTCCACCTATTGTTAAGGCTCTTTCACAGATAGCTAAAAAGCATTGGTATTTCAACATCCTGACCTCTGTGCTGTTTTAATTCCTTTAAAACCCACAGCCAGCTGAAAAGCCTCTTTTGAATTCAGAGACTAGTTATTTTCTACTGACGTGTGAGGGTAGCTGTACTCTCCTCAGTGCTCATCTTAAGGATAAGGTACTGGCTCCTTTGAGCTTCCAGGGTTCTGTTTTATTTTGTTTTGTTTTTTGCAATACTGGGGATGGAACCTAGAACTTTGCATATGCCAGGCAAGTACTCTTCCACTGAGCTGTGCCCTGGTCTTGCCAGGCTTTTGATGACCCTGATGACCCAGCAGCTGCCTTCAGCTGATCCTTCCTCTGGGATAAAGATACTTAGGCTTCAAATACAAGCCTTGCAAAGGAAAGTAATAAAATTCTATGAACAATCACCACTTTTAAAATGATCTTTCTCCCTGCTTAAAACACAAAAGCAGACCTACTGTCTACTGTGTACGTTCTTTCGGTAGCACATTTTTCGTACAGGCCTGGCTAAGCTGTACCCTGCTTCTGTCCTCTTTCTCATTGGACTGTGTCCTTTCTTCCTCACCAGAGGATCTCTGGCTCTTAGCACCGATCCTGCCATCACCTCAACAGGTTCTGCATAAAACTCTACTAAATGAACAGGGTAGTAACTGGACAAAACTGTCCCTCTCCCCTTTTTGCCCTTCTCTATATACCCCACATATAAGCTGAACTAATTAGGGGAAAGGTGAGCTGTGGCAAACAATCTTTCTCTGTAAGGAAGGGCACCTTCTAGAAAACAAGATTTACCAATGTCTTTTCAAAAATTACTACACAATAAAAAACAAGAATTGTCACAATAAAAAATTTCAAAGAGAAATTTACATGTATACATATATACATATCCATGTACTTCATTTCAGTGCCACTGCTTTTTATTATACATAGACACAAAATGCCCAAAGATATACAAAACAAACTACAAATTTTAAGCACTTTTACAAAAGTGAAAATATAAAGAAATGAGGACTATGGACTTCTTTGAAAATGTTTACTTTGAATCCATCTGGTGTTAAAATGTAACAGTTTATCAAAATTTATATTTGATCCAACTATATGTTAGAATTACAGTAGACAAAACTGATGAAATCTTATCAATAGCCTATAGCAAATAACTTTTATAATTAAAATTAATACGATCTTCAATCAAGTACTGTTGCTATAATTTCTTGTTGAGTAAAACTTTTATTTTAGGGAGCAAAACTGACCTTACCTCTATCTTAAGAAAGAGAATTAATAAACATTTATTTAATCTTCGATCTCAACTTTTAAAGCTTAAAGTTCATGTATCTGCTAATCTTAAACTACTTTTGGTTCCCTGCTAACTTAAAACTTTCAATCAATGTGATATAAGGTCATTTTTGTTTGCAGAATGCTCATGTTTTCATCTTTATATCAAAGCAGTAAGGCAAGAAAGCAGTTCCTTTTCCAAATCGAAGCCAGGAAATCTACCCACTTTAAAATCCAAGGACTACAACCACTGCACATTATCCTGCCAATGGGAAATTAAGGCTGCTGTGATTTTCCTTTATATTTAAGCTGTAAGATTAGCAGTGCCTGCAATTTTGAATTTACAAGCATTCAGCCTTAAATCATGGAACATAAATATTGCCATTTCTGTCTATACTTATATACTGTTTTCACAAACATGTTCAATACATTTTAAGTTGAAGTCAGAAAACACAAAGCTGAAAGGACATGACTCTGCTACAAGGAGATAGATACACGCTTGAGGTGTCAAGAGCAAGCCTGGTAAACAGACATGCAGGATACAAGGTAGCCAGTGCGGCATGAGGTGGGGGCTTTCAACACTCCAAAGGGCCTGACCCTCTACAGCCAAAGGCAAGATGCAAGGCAAGAAGCCCCAGGCATCAGCGTATATCCTGTTTGCTGTTAACATTCTTCTTTGAGACAAGCCCTTCTAGATATATGAAAGACAAAAATCACACAATCTAGCCTGCAAAAAGTTTCCTAAAATCATTTTTTAGCAAGAATGTGGACCAGGCTCTGCAGTATATACCTACTACTATTAGCACCATTTTTTTTGTCTGAACTGAGGTAAAGATAAACGGTCAGATTGCTTTTGCTAGAAATCACAGTAGCAATCTTGATTGGGGTATTTATGGCAGCATTGTTTGTGATCATCAAAATAAGCTGTATGAAAAGCCATTTGATTCCAAATATATATATACAAGTATATACTGAAACTGATCAATTACAAACCTAGGTGCCGATGGGCAGGAGAAATACAGCAAAACAGAACTCACATTTTTAAATTCAAACTATATCATTATTGGTTGATAAAGTCAAAGATTTTGATAAAGTTCATTGAGCCAATATCACAATTCTGGTTTATCAGAAGGGAATGCCCAGAAATTTCATTTTTCAGAGCATGCTCAAGTTTATAAATAGGTTAGTCTATCTGTCCCTTCATTGTTACGTAGTCCCAAAATGGTGAGAGTAGCTTTCCTCTTCCCCAACTATTTTGATCTGTGTAGACAAACATCTCTGGAACTTATTTTTATCATTTATACAGAATTATGCAGAGGGAAAGATCTTAAAACTTTGTTAAAAATTTAAAGGGGCACAATGTTTCATCAGATAAAAAACAGAGTCTAGTTAAGAGATAATGAGATAAAAATAGGCAATAATGAGTGTGGGGGTTTCGTGGCTAAGCAAATGTGTGTTGAGCATGCATGTGTGAGGTCCTGGGTCCGATCCCCGTCACCACCACCAAAAAAGACTCAATTCTCTAATTTAGTTTCTATAAACTAAAAAGATGAAATAATAATGTATGAAATAAATATAATAAAGGACTTAATGAAAACTTTGCAAATTTCTTTCTATCCTCCCTTTAACATTATTTAACATATTAGAGAAATAAGAAATCTTAGATATAGCTAACTTTCTGGAGTGTCACAAAACTAATTTTTCAAAGGAGAACACTATGACCTTAGAGTTAGCATGACCCTGCCTGGTATTCACCTGTCACTAGTTGGAGCGAAGTTTATCACTTGATTCAAACAGCAGTCTCCAAAAACACTCAGCAGTACTATTTTCATTTGACTCTGTTAGGATTCAGATGAAAATAGCAGTAACTTCTTTCTGCAGCCTATAGAAACATTTCAGGGAAATAGTTTAAGGTTCGTACTTAACTGTTTCAGCTGAATACTGAAGACCATTCTTCAGAAAACTCAAGTAAACATTCATTCTTCTTTTATAAATCTGCTGGTGCTAACTGCACCTAATTGGTAATATACACGGAGGTATAGCTGAACTATGTTTGCAAGAAGCTAATTACTATATGAGGTCTTTCAGTTCCCTATCAGTCAGTTCATTTACTTCCATGATCTTCTCCAAGTGTTCCATATACCGGCCATGATCCTGCAAGAAGTGAGGGACCCTCATGTTTTCAGTAACTGCCAATTCTTTTAAGCGATCCACATCTTCATAAGAAACCTTAAAAAAAAAAAGAAACCTGAAAAAAGGAGTAATTTTAAAACAGAACTAACTATAATAACTATAAGTTACATTTTTAAAATGAATTTCTTCCTTAGGTCTTCAATGGAAATATATGATCACTTGTCATATTACTTTTTTTTTTTTTGACAGAGAAGCAATTTTTATTGAGTTTTTCACATGGCTTTTGTTGCTCTGACACTTAGTTGTGTGTGTGGGTGCTGGGGTTTGAACCCATGTACTTGTGCATGCTGAGCAAATGCCATAACCACCAAGCAACCGCTCCATCCCCAATACTACGACTCTTTTTTTTTTTTACAGTGAACATTCAAAAATTTTATTCAACTGATTAACAAGGAATCAGAAAGAAACTGAAGCTGGTTTAAGTGAGAATTTTAGTAACATACATTCTCAGTAAAATTTACTAGACAAAATTGTTTGCATTGCTATGTATAGGAAACTTTTGCTTACTTACAGTGTTTCACAATTCAATTCTTCCCTTGCAAAGTTGAAAGGAATCAAACAATTCCCCAAAGGGTCCACTAGACGGTGCCTTAGCACTCTACTAACAGGATACGTAATAATCTTTTATGCCTATTTCTAAGTATTGAATAATTTTTCTTTTTTTAATTAGAAGAATATAGAAATACAGTTGAGGGGGAAACATTATCAAAACATTATCAATCAATGGATATAAACTTTGCTATTGAGGGGAAAAGCCAGATCATGGATAACCACCTTGGATTTTACCTTTTGCAGTTTACCCCAGAAGAACTCATGCATTAAATGGGTAGTTCGTGGAGGAATGACATCGGCTTCTGGGATGGTTCCCCCATCTTCCCAATCTCCAAACTCCTATGAGTTCTTCATATATCCTCCCCCTCCCCA
>PVKS010013711.1:0-50105 GCA_004027875.1 Aplodontia rufa
AGAGTAGTAGTAGTAGTAGTAGTAGTAGTAGTAGTAGTAGCAGTAGAAGAGTGTGCAACTGATAAAAATAACAACATATTTTGTGATTAAAGGGAGGACAAGAAGGTAACAAAGTAAGGAAACAACAACTCTTACGACTGAAAACAAAACTGAAGTATATGTATTACAACCATTTTTAAATCGCCAAAACTGAATAGTAAAAGTGTAATAAAAAGAAACAATAAAAAGGAAAAATTTAGAAACCAGTATACATGTACATATAGGAATTAATCAGTAAATATATCCAGAACATTCAGTGGCACACATTTGTAATCCCAGTGAATTGGTTGACAGAGACAAGATTACAAGTTCAAGGCAAGTGTCAGCAATTTAGCAAGGCCCTAAGCATCTTAGAAGACTCTGTCACAAACAAACAAATGACAACAACAACAACAACAACAACAATAAAAGAACAAAGAAAGACTGGGGAAGTTGTTAGTGATGAAGTGTAGCTGAGCTCAGTCCCCAACACAATATGTATAACCAGAATGACAACCACAAAAAATAGAAAGAAAAAGCCACAGAAAAAAGAAAAGTTCTTAATGGAAAATGGTAGTTTTCCACTGAGGTATCTGAAATCTTTTTTCCCTTACTTCTTGGGTTATGTGTTTCTAGAACAAAGGCAGGTTGTTATTAAACCCATCCTACTTATGTGATTTATGCCAGCGTTCTTGCTGGAGTTTGCTGGAAGTGGTGCTGGTTGGAATGGGTCTCTGCTTCCCTCTCAGTAGTACAGGAAGGATGGAACATCCAGTATATGGCGAAGTTTGGTCCAGCCCTCTTAGATCACTGCACTTGCTGGTTATAAGTGGAGTAAAGCTCCAATTGGGAAGTACTAGCAGCTGGGGTCAAGTTCTAAAGGAAACTTTAGACCTTCGTTTGTGGATAATCAAATCCTTTCTTCTCTAGGGATGAGTGGATGCTGATTTTGCTGGGTATCTGGGTCTCCAGGGTCTGCCCAGAAATATACTCATAGGGCAGGGTCAATGAGCACTCTGGGTCAATGAGGCATAGAAGGTTTCCTGCAGCCCCCTGCCTCCAATATGATCTTCCTGGAGTCCAACCCTGAATGCAAGTACCCTGCCTCTTCAATTTCTCCAATCCTTTTCAGCTGGTTGCTGAGACCACAGAGCTCAGAGACAGAATGGGTTGCCCTTTCCCCTGTATCTCTGTCTTGAATTCCATGGCTGCTGTAGAACTGTTTTTGGATTGTGACCTGTGAGGTGCAATTTACTTCACACGGGAGCACTGGACTGGACAGAGTGGAGGTGTTTGCTGTACTCTTGGATTTCCATGGGAACAAGATTTGTCATAAACTCTTGGATCAAGATGATTTTCCACTGTATTTCTTCACATGCAAGTAGTGAAATATGATACACTCTCAAAACACCAGCTTGCTGTATAGTCAATGTATCAATTTAAATAATATTTCCTTCTGTTGGTTTTTAAGCAGCACGTCTTGGTACTGTGTACCTCTTTTCCTTTGTGTTCCTTCTCCTTTATGGAAACTGGGTTCCACTGCTATTACCTATCTCACTGCCTGCAGCAGTTGAGCCTGGGTGTATTCCACTTCATTTTTTGTTCAAACAACAGCATCCTCTGGATCTGAGAGGAACAATTTTAGAGGAGAAAAAAAGTTTATTCTGTGGCTCATGGTTTTAGAGGTCTCAGTCCAATTTGACCAACTCCATTCTTCTGGGCTCAAGGTGAGGAAGAACATCATGAGAGAAGAGTGTGGTGGAGGGAAGTGGCACAGGAGTTGACCAAGTAGTACATGAAGAGCCTGTACCCACCAGATATGAAATATATATGCCAAAGACATGCAACCAGTGAGCCACACCCTATCTCCAACTGTACCCGCCCTGCCTTCAGGTACCACTCAGGTAATCACTCTCAGGTAGTAATTCACTGACTGGGTTACAGTTCTCAGAACCCAATCATTTAGCTTCTAAGTCTTCTTGAACTGTCTCACACGTGAGCTTGTAGGGGACAACTCATATCCAAATCATAACTTGTTCCAAAGTTAAAACAATCTTACATTTGTGAAAACAACTCAGTGTGGTCATGATCACATGCACGTGTCACTGGATGTGATTCACTTCTATCCTTAGCAGGTTATATTCTGATTTGCTTGTATGCAAATACATTGACTACTTATTTTTCAGTTAAAAATATATTAATCATGTGATTCTTACTTCTGGGGTTCTTAAAACAGGAAAATAAAGGCAGACATAATGGAATGAATAAAAGTCAGACATTTATTGAGAATTTATGAAAGATGACTTTACAAGGACACATCTAAAGGTGACAATGACAGGAAAAGGTAGCATACAGGCATCTGGCGAGGAATACAAAATAAATCATGACTGGAAAGACGAAGGAACAGTGGAATACAACTGAGCAATTCTTCTGAAGATATGTGTACCTATGTTCTTTCAATCGAGAGGTGAAGATCTTTGTTTTATAATTTCAGGCAAGACCACACCTTCTGATCAAAGATCATGAAGCAGGTCAAGATGCACAAGGCCTAAGGAAGAAGAGGTTGAGATTAAAGAGCCTGTACTCTCTCAAGGTGGTTCACCCAATCTTATGGTAGGGCCAGTGATTAAAATTTCTGGTGCCAGTGTGAGGGCTTTTAGCCAAGGTAGGAAGAGAATTCCTGCAGGTAAGTCAAGCAGGTTTAGAGGAGGTGGTGCAGGTCACTATGGCAAGTTGATCATGAGCAGCGAGGTGGGCAGCAGCTGTACACACAGCAGCTGGGCTGGCAGCAGGGTGTGCTGTAGCAGCGGGTCACACGTGTTTTTTTGCAGCAAGTGTTCTTGCAGAAGGTGGTTTGAGAGCAAGTTGGAGGGCAGCTGGGCTGGCAACATGATATGACATAGCAACTGGGGCAGCAGCAAGGTTTGCAGCAGGTGGCCATGCAGGGTGGTTTCCAGCACAAGGTCTTGCAGCAGGTGGTCTCACAGCAAGTTGGGGGGCAGCAAGTCTTGCAGCAGCTGGAGCCACAGCTGCTGGGTGGACAGCAGAGTGTGCTGCAGCAGCTGGTGACACAGGCTGGTTTGCAGCAGGTGGTCTTGCAGCAGGTGGTTGTGCAGCAGGTAGGCTGGCAGCCAGGGGAGCAGCAGGAGGGAGCCATGGTGTGAGTAGTGGAGGGTGGGATCCTGTTCACAGGTGAGTTTTGCACAACTCCTTGCAATTGGTCTCTTTTATCCTTGGTGGGTCCAGAGTTTGGACCAATCATCAGTGCTTTTTCCTTGTTGCAGTTTATCTTCTTTTCGTATTCATAGCATGCTTGTTGTGGAGGAAGAAGTTATTTTGTAAATGTGATGAGTGTTGTGAAAGTAGGTTTTTAATCTGTTTGTTAAGTTGGCGTAACTCACAGGAACTGTTTCAGATGAAAGGAAGACAGTCACCTCGTTAACATCTTGGGTGCTCTGGCCATCATTTTGGTCATGAGGTGGCTCCTGGTGTCTTGGAAGGGTCAGGGCAGTGTTCCTCTGGAACTTTTTTTCTTTTATGTATTCAGATTAGGAAATATAGGAAGCGTCTCTGGGAGGAGCACGATGCTGCTGTATTCAGAGGGGTGAAGAGCTTGTGTGTTTACCCAGAGCATCCTGACTCAAGTCTGCTAGAAGCATCGGTGTCTGTACCAGTTCTTCCACCTGTGCCTCAGGTATATCCAAGGCACTTTGGAGAGGAGGTTTGACACTTGATCTTCCATGGAATACAGAACTGGAACATGAGGGTAGAAGCTGAAGCAGTACACGGGGATGAGCCAGGTATGGATGGATGTTTGGGTGACCACAGCT
Organism: Aplodontia rufa; assembly: GCA_004027875.1. Taxonomy (NCBI): domain Eukaryota; kingdom Metazoa; phylum Chordata; class Mammalia; order Rodentia; family Aplodontiidae; genus Aplodontia; species Aplodontia rufa. Next base: position 3,849 of record PVKS010013711.1, read on the forward strand.
CCTGTTTTACCAAAGATTTAGTGGTCATCAGCATGAGTCTGTGCAGAGCTACAAAGCATCTACAGAGGAGGCAAACCAGCATGAGAAGATGACTCTAGTCTGTCCCCAGTACTAGCACATTCAGTGTTCGGAGGCCTTGGATCTTTTTGTGTCTTTCCTTCTTTACCTTTATCTCTGTCTCTCTTTTTTCTTTCTCCTCACTTCTCATTTCCTAACCTGCTTTCCTGTCTTCTAATTCATTTCATGAAGAATTCAGATTTGGTGATATGATACCTGATTTATCTATGAGGACTAATGATCCTCATTCACTACAAATCAAGTCCTCTCACTCTTCTTCAAAATGTGCTAATTACTCTGTTGACTTGTAACCCCTATGTCAAATATTGCTTTGTTCAGTCTTAGGACCATCAAAAGAATAGAACTGGTTATCTTTTTGTTAGGAGTGTGATGCTCATTTTAGTTTGGTTATTTAAAGTATGTTCATTCTCAGTGCCATAAAATTGCCATTGAGTGAAATTGGTACAATTTATTTGTTGATTGTCCTCTAGATGAACATGTTGCTTGGTTGTAGTTTGGGACTATTCAGATTCATGCTATTATAAGTGATTTTGCATGGAGGTTGTGGTCACATATCTAAACATTTCTGGTAAATATACAATTAAGTACAGGATTGTCAATAGAATTTCCAAGTGGAAACATTTATTCCTTTCTTTGTGGCTGTCTTTTCTACATTTAAATACATTTTTTCTTAGATATTTCATTATGTATACACACTGCAAGTTCCAATTTAAACTTAAAGTTTTTAACTATATCAGAAATGTTAATTATAATTCATTTCCCCATGTTTTCCTTATATTTGAACACTCTAGTTATTTCTAATACCATATTGTAGATACTTTTGTGGCAAATTCTCATGTACAGTCATATCGCAAACAATGACACATCTTTGGTGTATTTCAGCATCGTCTTTCTATCTTGCATTTTTATTGCCTTGGTCCACTGTTAGACCCTCTAGTAAAATGTGCATCAAATGAGTATATTTATACAGCACTGGCACGGGAAGGAGAGCTCTTATCATTTCCCCTTTAAATGTGATCTTTTTATAAGAGCAAGATGTGCTCAGGACTCCGAATAAACCCTCTGCACTTCACCCAATTCACACATTGTTCTAGTGACCTGCTTCTAATGACATTAAAACCCAGCAGCTGTAGGGGTCAGGATCTGCGTAATATCTCCAATATATCATATGTTCCCCAGTATCATTGCCTTAGATAGCACCTCTGATGTGTTTGTCCTGATGGACATAGATGGCAAATAAGTTTTCTAGGGATTGGAGACACTTTTATTTTCTGCTGCATGTAGTTGAAACCACTGAACTTTCCCATGGTCTTGGGCAGTGGTCTGGTGGGTAACATGTCTGACATCAGGGGTACAAATACTTCACTATGGAGACACACTTGAGACTTGCTCTTCAGTTACTCGTTTGGATTGGATGCTGAACAATGACTTTCTTTTTTGAATCATCATGAATCGTGTCTTTGACGATTTCTTGAATTGTCACCTTGCATGCTGGGCAAATGAGGACTGTTTCAGCAGCAGTATGGAGACCCTTTCAACCTTCATTTGCTCAAGTGTAGGATACTGAAAATATGTTGATGATTATGAATATTTTTCTTCATGAACTGAATTGATGTTATGATATTTCTACTTTTTTTTGTAATTGTGATGACACCTTTGAACAAAGTTTCAATGTTAAAACAGTTTTGCATTCCCAAAAATGACTCACTGTGGTCATGATTAGATGCACGGGACCCTGGACATGATTCACTTCTATCCTAAATGGGATGTACTTTGATTTGCATTCTACAAATTTATCCTTCTGTTCTCACCATATTTCCTCTATTTTCTCTCATCAAGTTAGTTCCAAAGTATCTGAGATTCTCCTCCCTCCACCCCAAATTTTTCCCCAATTTGGCCTTGATTTGACTGCATGCCCTGGACTTCTGAAGGCACGCTCCTCTGGTAGATTCACCAGCAGGGCTATGACAGTGCATGATAAAGGGTTCTACACTGCCCTTTTCAGGAGGTACACAGGAATCACTCACAGGTGCCTTTCTGAAATACAACCCGTGGTTTATGTTTTTGATGTGAGGTGTCACCCAAATGCTCATGTGTGAGACAGTGCAAGAAGGCTTAAAGGTGAAATTATTGGGTTATGAGGGCCTTCACCCAATCAGTGAATTAATCCACTGATAGATATTAGCCAGTTGGGAACTGAAGTCTGGTAGTGTGTTGCTAGAGAATATAGGTCACTGGGGGTATGCTTTGGGGTTTATTTATCTGGCTGGTGGAGCCTCTCTCTCTGCTTCATGGGTGCCATGCCTCCACCACACCCTTCCATCAGGATGTTCTGCCTCACCTTGTGCCCTGAAGATTGGAGCTGGATACCTATGGATGAAGATCTCAGAAACTATTCGTCCTTTAAAATTGGTCTGGGCATGGCTTTTAGTCATAGTTGTGAAAAATCTGACTAAAACACATGGAGAGACATTCTATGGAGTCTCTTGTAGACAAATTCCCAAGATTTGAATCATAACTGAAGCCAATTAATAAAGTTCAGAACTACTTAATAAAAATTGGTACTGGTTATTTCTACACCAAGATTGTGTTATTCTTGAGAACACCAATGAAACAGTGCCTTTAACTCTCAGCTGAAATGATAAGAGAAGGAACTTACTTTCAGGATATGTAAGTATCAGCTCAACTCACTGAGGACAAACTAGGGAAAACTTGTCATTCAGAAACAGTCAAGATCTTTTGGTATCAGGTGTCACCTTATCAAATAACCCATATAGAACAGGAGAGCCCCTGTAATGCTTGGAACACAGGATTTTAACTGTACTCTGTGATTTTTGAGGTCTCCTGGCATTGAAATAGACAAAACAAGTTGTTCAAATATGCAAGTACACTTGTATGACATGTAATATCCTAATAGGCTCTCAATATTATGGTAGGGAGGAACAAAAGGGACATTTGCACAAACAATCAGAAGCTTCTCATTTTGACTTTTCAAGGATGGGTAAACAAGAGATATTTGATTATTCTTGGAGTACGAAACTTCAAAGTGATATTAGGAGGAGTGGAGTTAATTTATTGCAGGGAACCTCATTGAGCAAGATTGGCTTCAAGGTTAGCATAGCAGCCTTTCTTTTGGACTGGTTGATAATTTTGTGAGAATGAAAGGCAGTGGGTGCAAGACTGTGGGCTGGAGGGAGAGGTGGAAACATTGGTGGTACCCAGATGAACATGGCACAATGCAGGGACATTTTCCCTTGATTTTATAGTTCCTTAGGCAATACTAAGCATTTTTGACCCTAAATGCATAAGATTTCAGTAAATAATAGAGTATGTCATTCTAGCGTTGCAGCCATTTCAGTGTTACTGTGTTTTGTATGATTATTCTAGGAACTACACAATATGCTAAGATTGATGACAGTTGTGTGGAAAATTGAGATCTTGTTACACTGGTGGTATAATAAGTGGTGCAGAAACCATTTGATAGTAAGTTGTCTAAGCCAGTCACAGAAGGGCAAATAGCACATTATTCCACCTACATGAGGGATATAAAATCATGAAAATCTGTTAAAGAGAGAATAGTGTGGTGGTTTCAGGAGGATGAAGGAAGGGAGTTGCATATCAATATGTATTCAATTTTAATTATGCAAGATAAATACCTTCTAGGGATCTGTGGTACAGAGTGTGATACAGTGACAATATATTTCTCAGTTAAAAATCTCTTAAATGTGTAATTTGTATATTAGGTATTCTTAGTACAAGAAAATAAAATCAGACAACACGGAATGAATACAGTTGCAGAATTTATTAAGAATTCATGAAGGATGACTGTATATAAGAAGGCAATAGAAGATGACAATGACTGGAGAAAGTACCATACACATGTCAAAAACAGTGCAAAATAAATCATGACTGTAAAGATGAAGTAATGTGTCATGAAATTCCAAAGAAGTGTTTCCTCTGAATAGAGAGGCAAGACCACACCTCCCAACAAGGAAACATGAAGCTGGCACCAAATGCACAAGGCCTATGGACGAAGAAGATGAGAGTGGAGTGGTCCGCACTCCCTCAGGGTAATTCACAAGCTCTTACATGGGAGATTGTGAACAGAATTTCTATTGGCAGCATGATGGTTTTTGGGTAAGATAAGAAGAGTATTGGTGCAGATAAGGCAAGCAGGTTGAGGGGAGCTTGTCTGTGCCGATGCTGGTCTTTGTTAGTTGATCATGAGCAACAACTGTTCACACAGCAGCAGGGCAGGCAGCAGGGTAGGACACAACAGCTGGGGCAGCAGCAAGGCTCACAGCAGCTGGGCACACAGCAGCAGGGCTGGCAGCAGGGTGTGCTGCAGCAGCTGACCACACAGGGTGGTTTCAAGCACAAGGTCTTGCAGCAGGTGGTTTCACAGCAAGATGGGGGACAGCAGGGCTGGCAGCAGCTGGAGCCACAGCAGCTGGGTGGACAGCAGGGTGTGTTGCAGCAGCTGGTGACACAGGCTGGTTTGCAGCAGGTGGTCTTGGAGCAGGTGGTTGTGCAGCAGGTAGGCTGGCAGCAAGGGGAGCAGCAGGAGCTGGCCATGGTGTCAGGTATGGAGGGTGGGATCCTGTTCACAGGAGAGTTTTACACAATATGATGACTTCTTGCCGTTGGGCTCTTTTATTCTTGGGGACTCCAGTGTTTGGACCAATCAGCAGCACTTTCCTTGTTTGCTGTTTACATTCTTTTCATATTCAGTTTGTGTTTGTCAAGGAAGGAGTTGTTTTGTAAATGTGATCAGTGTTTGAAATTAAGTCTTTAATCTGTTTCAATCCAATTGTGGTTCAAACAAATTCTTACAAGTGCACCATCTTTATTCTCATTACTTCCACTTTTCATTCCCCACTTCTTTCCTCTGCTGCACTTACCCCGCTAATCTTTTATTTCTGTTGATATAGCCAAGTGCCTATCAATGGATGTATGGCTAAAAAATATATATATGTATATATATGTATATATATTATATATATATATATAATATATATACATTTCTTCTTTTGACAAACTTCTGTTTAGTTCTTGTTCCCAAATATTGATTTTGAGTTCTTTTTATATTCTGAATATTAATCCCTTGTTTGAAGAGTAGATGGAAAAGATTCTCTCCCATTCTGTAGACTCTTTCTTCATGCTGTTAAATGTTTCATCTGCTTCAGGGAATTTTAAATTTGATGTTGTCCCAATTACTGAATCTTGGTTTTAGTTCTTGAGCTTTAGGTTTCTGTTTAAGTTAGCCATTCCATGCACAGATATGTTGGAGTGTTGAGCCCATGTAGTTGAGAAGTTTCTTGTCTAGTCCTAGGTCCTTGACCTACTTTCAGGTGACTTTCATGCAGGGTGAGAAAGAGGGTTCAAGTTTTGTTCTTCTACTTATGGATATTCACTTGTCTCAGCATATTTGTCCTAAAGGATATCTTTACTTGATATAATGTTTTTGCTACTTTTGTGGAATATCAGATGACTCTATATAGGTTTGTCTCAGTGTCTTCTATTCTATTCCATTGATATTCATGCCAATACCATGCAGTTTTTGTTACTGTAGCTATGCAGTACAAGATCAGCTTTTGTGAAGCCTTCAGCATCAGTATTCTTGTTCAGTATTTCTTTGATTATTCTGGTTCTTCTATTTTTCCTTACAAGTTTTAGGACTATTTTATTCTAGCTCTGTGAAGAATGCCATTGATATTTTGATGGGGACTGCATTGAAACTATAGATAGCTATTACTAATATGACCATTTCAATAACATTAGTTCTGTCTGTCTAAGAACACAGGAGATCTTTCCATTTTCTAGGATATTCCTCAATTTTCTTTTCCGTGTGCTATAATTTTTGTTATAAAGGTCTTTTTCCCGTTGATTAGATTTATTCACATTTTTAAGGCTATCATGAGCAGAGTAGTTTGCCTGATTTCTTTCTCAGCAGATTTATTACTGGAGTATATAAACTTTATTGAATGGTGTAAATTGAATTTGTAGCTTGCTATTTTGATGAATTTGGTCATCAGTTCTTGAAGTCTTCTGGAAGAGTTTTTGGGTCTTCTGTACGTAAGATCATGTCATCAGTACCCAGAGAAAATTTGACTTCTTTTCCTCTTGCTACCCTTTAATTTCTTTCTCTTGCCTGATTGCTATGGTTAGAGTTTCAGAAACTATGTTGAATAGGAGTGGTGAGAATGGATATCCTTGTCTTGTTCCTGAGTTTAGAAGAAATTCTTTCAGTTTTTTTCTGTTCAATGTGCTGTTGGCTTTGGGTTTATTATATATGGCCTTTATAATATTGAGATAAGGTCCTTCTATCCTGAATTTCTTTAGTGTTTAACATGAATGTGTGCTGGAAGTTGTTGAAGGATTTTTCTGCGTCTGTTGAGGTGATCATATCATTTTGGTCCTTAGCTGTATGTATGTGATGTACTGCATTTGTTGATTTATATATGTTGAACCAGCTTACTTCCCTAAGAGGAAACACAGATGACCCTTTTAGAATTTTTTTAGTGAGTTTTTAATGCAGCTTGCAAATATTTTATTAAGGAATTTTGCATCTATATTCATCAGGGATATTATTCTGTAGTTTTCTTTCCTTAAAGTGTATTTTTGGTTTGGTATCATTATGATGCTGGATTCACAGACTAAATTTGGGAATGGTCCTTCCCTTTCTACTTCATGGAATAATCTGGAGAATTTTGACATTATTTCTTCTTTAAAGTTCTGGTAAATCTCAGTAGATAATTGTTCTGGTCCTTGGCTTTACTTTGTTGAAAGCTTTCATTGTTACGTCAATCTCAATGCTGGATATTGGCCTGTTTATTTTTTATTTATTTATTTATTTATTTTAGGGCTGAGGACCGAACTCGGGGTCTTGTGCATGCTAGGCAAGCGCTCTACCACTGAGCTAAATCCCCAACCCGTTGGCCTGTTTATATTATATATATTCTCTTGGTTCAAGTTGAGTAGATCCTATGTGTCTAAACATGTGTCAATATTGTCTAGATTTTCCAGTTTATTGAAGTATACATTTTTAAAATGTCAATTATTGTCCGGATTTTAAAAATGTCTGTGTTGCTATCTCCTTTTTCATTGATTTGGGTCTTCTCTCTCTTTTTTTGCTTTGCTTGGTCAAGGATTTATCTGTTTTCTTTACCTTTTGAAAGAACCAACACTTTGTTGCTTTGATCTTTGTAATTTTTTCCAGTTATCAATTTCATTTCTTGTACATGTTATTTCCTGTTTTCTACTGATTTTAGAATTAGTTTATTCTTGTTTTTCTAGGGCCTTAAGGTGTGATATTAGATTATATTTTGGGGATCTCTCCTTTTTTAATGTAAGCACTCAACGCTATAAATTTTCCTCATACAATTTCCTTCATATTATATTCATAGATATTTTGATATATTTTTACTGTTCTCATTTCATTTCAGTGTGCTCTGATATGATGGAATGAATTATTTCTATATATTGCCTCTGATAATGTTTTCTACTGATTTTTTATTTTATTTTATTTTTTTGGTTCTAAACATTGAACCCAGGTGTGCTTACTTGGCTTAACAGCCCTCTTTATTTTATTTTATATTTATTTTGAGACAGAGTCTTACTTAGTTATTTAAGACCTTGATTGGATCATGAGGCTTGCCTTTAAATTGTAATTCTCCTTCTTCAGCCTCAGAAGCTTCTGGGATTACAGATGTGTGACATCATGCCTAGATGAATTTTTAATTTGGTTTATTGTGTTTTTCATTTGCAGGATTTCTATTTGGTTCTTTTTCAGAATCTCTATCTCTATATTGAAATGATCTTTTACTTTTTGTTTTTCTGTCTTATTTTATTCCTTAGATTTTTTTTTAGAGAGAGAAAGAGTGAGAGAGAGACAAAGAGAGAATCAATTTTATTTAGCTTTTCATGTGACTTTCATTGCTCTGACACTTCATTGTGTATGTGGTGCTGGGATTTGAACCCGCATCCTTGCACATGCCAGGCAGACACTATAACTACTTAGCCACCACTCCAGCTCCCATTCCTTAGATTTTGGTGTTAGTTGTTTGAACATTTCAACTCTTAGATTTCTAAATTCTTTTTCTGGCCTTCTTCCCCTGAGGTGTCAACAGTTCTGTCATTCTTTTTCATGTTGTGAGCTAGTTTGGATGACAAGTTATCTTGTTTTACATTGCTAGCATTTATAACCATCAGTTCTACTTTTATATAAAATCTTTTGGTTAGCTTCTTTCTCTTTATTAAATGCCGTGGTTTGGGAGAGAATCTATTCATCATTATTTTCACTTAGTTTGAACCTGGTACTATGTCTGGTCTCTAGAACCACATTGAGAAGAGATACAAATCCCCAGTGATTATAGTTCCTTTATAACAAAGATGTATACTAATACCTCAAAGAACTTATTGAACATGTTATCCAGCATGCCACTCATCTGGTAAATGGATGTGATTTTTTTAATAAGTTGAGGAATTAGGAAAAAAAGAGATTAAAATTGCTTTTAAAGTGCATTTGGCACTCTGGTCAGGTATTCCCTCAGTGATTTGTTTCTGGGTTTGAAGGAATAAAGACTTATTGACTATTTCCATTCCACCATGTTCTGGGAGCCTATTTATTTAGTTAGTTATAAATATCGTAATTTCTTTCTGGGAATTCAGATACTGTGCTGGTTCTTTTTTCTCAGGTCTGACCCAAGGTGGTCAAACTTGTTAGGAGAGGTTGTATGCAGATTTTCATTCCTTTCTTGCCTGGCCAACTCTTATGAAACTCTGATGGATGGTCTGGGAGCATCAGACCATGTGGCCCCGGGAGGAGAGTGGGATGTACCATTAGTTATTTCTCCAGATCTTTCTAGGCATGGAAGGAGTGACTCAGGGATCACCAGATTTCGTGTGAATTTAATTGTTCTCAGTTTTCCACCTTCCCCAGTGTCAGCCAGGCTCATTTTCCCAGTCCTCAGATTTCCTATTTGAAGAAAAATAGTCTTCCACTCTTCTCAGTTTTGCAGACTTAGTTTGCCAGTGCTGAATTACTTTTCTGATTCACTCTTGGGGAACTGCTATGATAATATGGATTCCTCTGATCCACCTTATTCCATTCCTTAAAGTGATAAGCTAAGCAGATTAAAAGGATCATTTTCTTTGTGCTGCCCCAACTTAATGATGACAGAGTGCCGCTGCCACTACCCAAATCACTCCCTGCAGCAGTAGAGCCTGGATGTATCCCATTGTATCCTCTATTCAAGCTACAGTATCTCTGGGATTTTCTGAATCTCTCAGAGTTGTATTGATTTATACTGAATTTCTTCACATAGCCCTTTTGTTACGAACTAGTTTTTCTGTCATTTCAGTTCTGAACAGCAGAGCAACTGAGAAGTTGACTTTCCTTGACTCTAACAACCTGAAAATAATCATGAATCTGTTTCTCAAGCAGGAACAATTCACAGTTTCCAGGTAAATGGGACGCAGTCACCCCATTGGTATCTTTCGTGCTCTGTCCCTTATTTCGGTCGTGTGGTAGCTCTTACTGACACAGGAGGTTCAAGGTAGTTATTGTTCTGGAACATTGTTTGAATGGCTCTGTTCTCTTAAGGAAGTATCTCTGAGAAGAACATGGTGCTTCTGAATTTATGGTGATCAAATTTATGTCTCTTTGCCCAGAAGAATCTGACTAAAGGCTGGGATAGGCATCTGTCTGTACTAACTCTTTCACTTGTGTGTCCCAGGTGTACCAAGACAATTTGGAAGATGGCTAGTATTCTTCCACAACAGAATAGAAAAAGAACCTGAGGGTCAAAGCAGACTAGTACATGGGGGGTGAGGCAGATATATAGATGGATGTGTGGCTATCAGTCCTATTTTATTCTGCACTGAGGGGTATTCAGGAGGAACCTGTGGGGCTTTCTTTCACATAATAACTGTATACCAGTTAAACCGGGATGATAGATGACTACAGTCTTAATCTGGGTACAAGCAGAATAAATGACCTTAGGTCGGGGATCTTTCTCTATCTTTCCTTGTTCCCTTCTGTAGGGGGGTGATCCTCTCTGGAAATGTGGAGGCATGTTGGTGGGAATGGAAAGATGGAAACATTGGCAGTGCCCATGACACAGGGAAGGAATATTTTCCTTAGAACTTGTATTTCCTTAGTCCCGATTCGATGTGTTCACCCAGTTGCATAATGTGTTGGTAAATTATGATTTACTATTCTAATATTGCAATCATTGCATTGTTTAAATATTGTTTCTGGAATATCCAATGCAATAAGGTTTTGACAAGGTTGTGGAGAAATTGGAAGCCTGCTATACTGTTGGGAATGTCTAATGATGCAGGGGGCCATAGAAATAATTATGGAGTTTCCTCATAAAATCAGACATGAAAATGGGGTGATATCCTGCAACCACAATACACGGTATATATGGGAAAGAATGAGACCAGAAACGTGTACATATATCAGCACTCTTGTGTGCAGGGTAGCACTGTGCAGAAAAACCTAGCTAAGGAAGCAACCCAAATATCCATCAGTGGAGGAATGGATCTAAAGAATATGGCAGAATCCTACAATTAAATGTTCTTCTGGCTTAAAAATAGAAATACCCACCAAGTGCCAACATGCATTAACCATAGCTGTTTTAGTCAATATTTTTGCTGCTGTAACTAAAAGACCCAAAAGAATAATTTTAGGAGGAAAAGTTTATTTGAGGGCTCATGGTTTCAGAGTTCTTAATACCTAGAAGGCTAAATCCATTCCTCAGGGCTTGAGGTGAAGCTCAATATCATGGTGGAAGAGTACATCAGAGGAAAGTGGTCCAACACATGGCTTCAGGAAGCAGAGAGAGAAACTCCATGCCAGATACAAAGTATATACCCCCAAAGACCAACATCCTCTAGCCACACCCTACCAGCATACCGTTACCAGTTAATCCTTATCATGGGATTAATTCATTGATTGGGTTAAGGCTCTTATGACCCAACGATTTTACCTCAGCCGCATAAGCTTTTGGGGGACACCATCCATCCAAACCATAACAGTAGCTCTCTCTCTTCAAGGAACTAAGTTAAATAAAAAGCACATGATTCTACGTATATGAGGCATATGTTAAGGAAAAAAATAGAGTGGTGGTTTCTAGAGGCTCTGTGTGGGTCAAAGTAGGGACTTGTATTTGAATAGTTATGCCATGACATAACATACAATGACAATTTATTTCACCCTTAAAAATCTATTATAACATGTGATTCTCATGTCAGGAGTTCTTAGCACAGGAAAATAAAGACAGATGTAGGGAATAAATAAAGGTTCAGATTTGTTAAGGATTTCTGAATAATCACAGTGCCTAAGGAAGGCACTGAAGGTGAGGAGTACAGTAGAAAGAAGCATCCAGGAATGGGAGGAAAATGCAAAAGAAAGCATTATTGTAAATACAAAGAGGAAGTTGCATATGTTTGTGAAATTCTTATGAAGTATATTCCTATGATTTCTTTTTTTTTTTTTGAGAGAGAGAGAGAGAGAGAGAGGAGAGAGGGAGAGAGACACATAAAGACAGAAACAATTTTATTTTTTTTCATCTGGTCTTTGTTTCTCTGACACTTAGTTGTGTTTATGGTGCTGGGATTGGAACCTGGGTCCGTGCACATGCCAGGCAAGAGCTTCAACTGCTGAGTTACCTCTCAAGCTTTCATATGTTCTTTGGATGCAGAGGTAAAGATATTGGCTCCAGAATTTTAACCAAGACTACACCTCCCCAACAAAGACCCATGAAAGTGGCGCAGGATGTATAAGGTTTAAGGATGACAAGGAGGGATGAGGAGTGGTCTGCACTCTTTCAAATTGATTCACAAGCTCTTACATGGGGAACTATGCATAGAACTTCTGGTGACAGTATGATGATTTTCAGCTAAGGTAGAAAGAGAATTGGTCCAGGTAAGGCAAGCAGGTTCAGAGGAGTTTTTTCAGATGCTGGTCTTTGGGCAGCTGGTCATAAGCAGCAAGACTGGCAGCAGGTGTACATGCAGCACCTGGGTTGGCAGCAGGGTGTGCTGCAGCTGCAGGTCATGCAGGTTTATTTGGAGTAGATTTTCTTGTAGCATGTGGTTTGAGAGGAAGTTGGAGGGCAGCAGGACTAGCAAAAGCAGGGCCAAAAGCCAGGTATGACAGCAACTTGGAAAGCAGCAAGGCTCACAGCAACTGTACATGCAGCAGCAGGACTGGTTGCAGAGTGTGCTGCAGCAGCTGACCACAGAGGCTGATTTGCAGCAGGTAGTCTTGCACCAGGTGTTTCTATAGCAGTTAGTCTGGCAGCCAGGGGATCAGCAGGAGAGGGCCATGGTGTCAGGTAGAGAGGGCGGGATCCTCTTCACAGGTGATTTTTGCATTATATGATGAAATCTTCCAATTGAGCTCTTTGATCCACGGGGCCTCCAAAGTTTGGGCTAATTGGCAGCCCATTTCTTTGTTGTTGTTTATGTTGTTTTCCATGTTCAGTTTTTGTTTGTTGAAGAGGAAATGGTCCTGTAAATGTGAGTGTTGTGAAAGTATGTGTTTAATCTGTTTCGTAAGTGGATAAAACTCATAGGAACTGAGTCCAGATGAAAGAAGACAGGCACCTTATTAGCAAACTTGGTGCTCTGACCATCATTTTTGCCATGTGGCTCCAGGTGCTCTGGGAGAGTTAGGGTCACTGTTTCTCTAAAGTTTGTTCCTTTGGCTGTTTTCAGATTAGAAAGTATCTCTGGTAAGAGCATGATGCAGTTGTAATCACAGTGATGAAGTGCATAGTTGTTTATTCAGAATATCCTGAATCAAACATAGATGCATTTGTCTATACCAGCTCTTCCACCTGCTTGAATCAGGTGTATCCAAGACACTTAAGAGGATGTTTGGCTAATGATCTTCCATTGCTGAACAGAGCCAGAATGTGAGAACAGAAGCAGAAGTAGTGTATGGGGATGAACCAGCTATGAATGGATGTGTGATTGGCCATCAGTCCTGTTTTATCCAGTACTGAGGATTCACTAGGATGCACTCTGGGAAGTGGTTGTCTAGGTACTTGGAGGTGAGCTTTTTGTTCTTCATGTGGTTGGAACCACTGACTTTCCCTTACGTCTGCATGAGGTTCTTTTGGGTAGTGTGTCTGACATTTGAGAGTCACTCTGGAGACAGACTTGCGACTTACTCTCCGGTCCCTCTTCTTGACTGCCTAATGAAGAACATCTTTCTCTTTTGAGAGCACATCATTTCAGGAATTGGCATGCTGCATTATGGGTAAATAATGACTGTTTCAGCCTCAGTATGGAGACTCACTTCTCATTTGTTAAGATGTTGAAAATGTGTTGGTGTTTATAAAATGCCTTTTTAAGCATTTAAGCAATGTCATGATTATTGTGTTCTTTGTCAATATGATGAAAACTTTGAAGAATGTTCTGTTTTAGTTACCTTTTTGCAGCTGGGACCAAAATATATGACAAGAACAATTTTAGAGGGGAAAAAGTTTACTTTGTGGTTCTCTGTTAGAGAAGTCTCCATCCATAGTTGGACAAATCCATTCTTAAGAGATCAATGTGAGGCAGAACATCATGGTGGAAGAGTGTGGCTAAGGAAAGTGGCTCAGGATGTAGCCATGTAGCATATAAGCTCCACTCACCAGATATAAAATATATACTCCAAAGGCAAGCCCCAATGATCCATACCCTACCTCCTTCCACACCCTGTCTTCCTTTAGCTACCATACAGTTCATCCATATAAGGGGATTAGTTCACCAATTGGATTATGGCTTTCATAACCCAATCATTTCACCTCTAAGCCTTCTTGCATAGTCTGACACATGAGTTTTTGGGGGATACCTCACATGCAAATAATAACACGTTCCAAATGTTAGAACAATCTTGCATTTCTGAAAACAACTCAATGTGGTCATGACCACATGCATGTGTCACTGGATTTGACTCACTTCTATCCTCAGCAGGATATATTCTGATTTGCATTCTACAAATTTATCCTGCTCTTCTAGTTGTATTTCCTCCACCCTCGCTCATCAAATCAGTTCTGAAGAAGCTGACATTTTCTACCCAGTTGTGATTCAATTTGGTCTTGATGCAACTCCATGTTCTGCACTTGTGTAGGTGTTCTTCTGCCTCTAACATGAGCTAGCAGTGCTCTCACAATGGTTAGATATCTGGGCAGATATCAGCAGTGTTGTTTTCAGTTGGTGAACTGGGGGATTCAAAGGTTTCTTTTCTGAAGCACATACCATGTGGAAGAAGTCTCAAGAGTCCATGAATACAAATTGCTAGTTTCCTTATCATATGAACAAACTCCACATATATCTATGACAAAATGATATTCATGTATTGTGGTTTGAATATGATGTGTCCCCTAAAACCTCACATGTTTTCACATTCGGGAAGGTTGAGGTGAGATGATTGGGTTATAAAGACCTTAACCCATTCAGTGAGTTAATCTCCTTAACTGCCAACTGTAGGCTGGTAAGGTGAGGCTAGAGGATGTGTGTCATTGGGGGTTTGCCCTTGGGGTATATAGTCTGTATCTGACCTGGATCTTCTCTCTTCTCTGCTTCCCTAGACCCATGCCTTCCATGATGTTCAGCTTCACTTTGAGCCCCAAGGAGTGGAGTCAGACTTCCAAAGGCTAAGACCTGTGAAACTGTGAACCCCTAAATAAAATTTTTCCTCCTAAAGTTGTTCTTGTCAGGTCCTTGGGTTATGGCAGTGAGAAGCTGATTAAAACACCATGTCTATACCAATATTATATTATTCAGGAGAACATGAATGAAGCAGTGCCTTTAACTCTCAATTCAAATGATCAAAAGAGGAATTTACTTATATGATGAGCAAGAATCAGCCCAACTCAATGAGAAGAAGCAGGGGGAAGGTGTCATTGGGAAACAATCAGGAAGCTGTTAGTACCAGGCTGCCATGGTATCAACACAAAACCTTTCACCAGGATTATACTCTGAGGTGTGAATTTGGAGGTATGAGTTTTGAAGCAGATACACCAAAGGGTCTGAAATTGAAACTGGATTGCAAGACCTGCAAAAACCTAAATGACTCTAAATGTTAAATCATAAAACCAAATGAAAGTTTGCAGAAATGAGTTGGAAATATCACATTCTGAGCTAAGCACTCAAGTGCCACATGACAGGCAATCAGAACAGAGGAGATCATTCTTAGAATATGGAACGTCAAGGAGACACTGTCAGGGTGAGAGTCCATTTATTGCAAAGGCTGCAGTAAGTGTTTTAATAAGGTTGGGGAGAGATTGGAAGCCTGCAACAATGGGGGCAATTTCTAATGATGCAGGAGCCATGGAAATTAGTACAGAGACTTCACAAAATGATAAGTAAAAATATACTCAGATCCAGCAAACCTATCTCCAGGTGCTTATAGGAAAAATGCAATGAAGATCTTGAAAGGGTATCAGTACTCTCATGTTCAAGGCAGTACTGAGAACAAAAGCAAGGTGTGGAAGCCACCCAAATGTCTGTTGATGGAGGAACAGATTAAGAGAATATGGTGAAAATTCTACCACCAAATACCATTCAGGCTTAAGAGAGAAGGACATTTTCCCACATTTGCTAACATGGATGAACCTTAGCTGCCTCTATTAAATTAACTAAGTCAAGTACCGAAGGATAAAACACTACATGCTTCCACTTATATGAGACATATATAATTGGTCAACTTTGATAGGTAAGAATAGACATTGGTTTCCTGAGATGTGGGTAGGGCAGAGGAAGGCTTTGCCTATCGATTGGTATGCCATTTCAATTAGGCAGGACAAGCAACTTGTAGAGATCTGTGTTACAGAGTGGGACACAGTGACAACACATTATGCATGTGATTGTCACATCAGAGTTTCTTAGTACAAAAAAATAAAGACACACATAATGGTATGAATAAAGGTCCAGCATTTATTATTTATGAAAGATAGCTTTACTTAGGAGCTTCTAAAGATGACAATGAGAGGAGAAAGAAGCATACAAGAATCTGGTGAAGAATGCAAAGCTCATGACCCAAGATGAAGGAATAGTGACATAGCTATGAAATTCTTCTGAAAATGTGTGTTCATATGTTCTTTGGATAGAGAGGTAAGGTAGTATCTTGGTCTCAGAATTTCAGCCAAGATCACACCTCCCCAGCAAGAATCATGAAGCAGGCCCAACATACACAAGAACTAAGGAAGAAGAGGATAAGATTAAAAAGTCTGCACTCTCTCTAGTTGGTTCACCAGATCTTATAGATGGACCAATGAACATAATTTCTGGTGCCAGATGATGGGTTTTAGCCAAGGTAGGAAGAGAATTCCCACAGGTAAATCAATCAATTTGAGAGGAGCTTTTGCAGACAAACTATTGGTAGTTGATCACAAGCAGCAAGATGGGCAGCAGCTGTACACACAGCAGCAGGGCTGGCAGCAAGATGTGCTGCAGCAGCGGGTCACACGTGTTTTTTTGCAGCATGTGTTCTTGCAGCAGGTGGTTTGAGAGCAAGTTGGAGGGCAGCAGGGCTGGCAGCAGGAGGGCTGGCAACATGATATGATGTAGCAACTGGGGCAGCAGCAAGGTTTGCAGCAGGTGTCCACACAGTTTGGTGTCCAGCACAAGGTCTTGCAGCAGGTGGTCTCACAGCAAGTTGGGGGGCAGCAAGTCTTGCAGCAGCTGGACCCACTATTGGTTTTTCCACAGCAGCTGGAGCCACAGCAGCTGGGTGGACAGCAGGGTGTGCTGCAGCAGGTGGTGACACAGGCTGGTTTGCAGCAGGTGGTCTTGGAGCAAGTGGTTGTGCAGCAGGTAGGCTGGCAGCAAGGGGAGCAGCAGGAGGGGGCCATTGTGTCAGGTGTGGAGAGTGGGTTCCTGTTCACAGGAGAGTTTTACACAATATGATGACTCCTTGAAGTTGGGCTCTTTTATCCTTGGGACCTCCAGAATTTGGACCAATCAGCAGCAGTTTTCCTTGTTGTTGTTTATGTTATTAACATTCAGTTTGTGTCTGTAGAGGAAGAAGTCATTCTGTAAGTGTGATGAGTGTTGTGAAAGTAAGTGTTTAGTCTGTTTAAGTGGTGCAACTCATAGGAACCATTCCCAGATGAAAGGATGCAGTCACTTCGTTAGCATCCTTGGTGCTCTGGCCATCATTTGGTCACGTAGTGGCTCCTGGTGTCCTGGGAGGGTCAAGGCAGTTGTTCCTCTGAGCTTTGTTTGTTTATCTGTGTTGTATTCAGATTAGGAAGCATCTCTGCAAGGAGCATGATGCTGTGTATTCACTGGGGCAGGCGGGAGGGCAGGGGTCGGAGGGAGAACCACATATGTGTTTACCCAGAGATCCTGACTCACCGCTGTTAGAGGCATCTGTCTGTATCAGTTTTTCCTCCTGAGTCCCAAGTGTATCCCAGGCATTTTGGAGAGGATGTTTGCACATGTTCTTCCACAAAGAACAGAACCATAATGTTAGGGTAGAAACCAAAGCACTAAATGGGACAAATCCGGTATGGATGGATGCATGTGTTGACTATCCATCCTGTTTTACCCAGAACTGAGGCATCATCAGGATGAGGCTCTTGACCTTTGTGCCAAATAACATCTGAAGACCTAGGCAAACTAGCATAAGAAACTATCTCTTGTACCAAGCAGGGAATGAGAAGATTCCACCACTGAATCTGTGGTCTAAGCCTTGGGTCTATTTTCATCTGTTTTTCTTTCCTTTTGTGTTTGTCTGTCCATTTGTTTCTATTTCCTCCCTTTTCATTTACTAACCTGTTTTCTTCTAATCTATTTCATGAGAGAATTAAGATTATGTGAGAAGGTACCAGATTCATCTGCAAGGACGAATGCCATCAAAATCTTTTCTGGTCTACCATTCTATTTAGATAGAAAAAATATTATTATTTTCCAAGTTGGTAATGTATGAAAAAATTAACGCACCACTGCCATTATTATCAAGTTAGAAAAGGGAAATTAACCTCATTCTCTAAAAATTATGACCTCTCAATCTTCTTCAAAAGAAGCTAATCATTCTGTTGACCACTAGGTAAACTTTTGCTTTATGAAGTCTTAGGATTATAAAACGAATAGAACTGGTGAATCTCTATGTTAGGAGTGTGACACTCATTAGTTTGGTTATCTAAAGTATGTTCATTTTCAGTGCTATGAAATTGCCATTGGGTGAAATTGATACAATTTGTCTGTTGATTGCCTTCTAGATGAACATGTTGTGGTTTTTAGTTTGGAACTATTCAGAATCATGTTACTGTAAGAGATTTTGCACAGAGCCTTTGGTCACGTATAACAATTTCTGGTGTATATGCAACTAAATATAGGATTGTTCATAGAATCCCCATGTAGACAGATTTGTTCATTTCTTTGTGATTATGTTCTCCACATTGCACTAAATTTCTTCTTAGATATGTTATTATGTATGTGTTGTATATTCCAGTTTAATGTTTATATTTTTACTGCATCAGAAATGTTAAACATGATTCATTTTTCTATGTTTTTCCTTATATTCAATCACTCTGGTTATTTCTAATACCATACTATAGATTTTTAAGGCAAATTTTTTATGCACAGTCTTATCATGATCAATGAAACTTCTTTTCTTCATTTCAGTATAGCCTTTCCTTGGTCCACTGCTAGACCCTCTAGTAAAATGTGCATCAGAAAGTTGGTCTATTATCATGTGTTAAATCCAGATAAGATGTAATGCTATACAACATAATACTTTTTTAGAGATATTGTGGGAAGGGGAAGGAAGGGATAAGGGTGGGTAATTGGGGGGGCACTCCTGGGGGTAATTGTAATATCCAGAATCTATACACATTTTATATTATTTTGTTAAAAACTTGTATGGTTGTTCAAAAATTAAAAAAATTTAAAAAATGTGCATCAGATGAGTATTTTTGTACAATTTTGGTATAGGAGGGAGAACTCTCAGAATTTTTCCTTTATATGTGATCCTTCTTGTTCTTTGTTTAGATTATTTTCAATTCACATATTCCTAATACAGGAAAATAAATGCAGACAATATGGAATGAATAAAGGTCCAGAATTTATTAAGAATTCATGAAGGATGGCTGAATCTAGGGAGGCGACTGAAGGTGACAATGATAGGAGGAAGTATCATACATGTATGTGGAAAATATTACAATACAAATCATGACTGTAAGATGGGGAAATAGAGGCATACAGCTATGAAATTCTTCAGAGAAGAGTGTCCCTAGGCTATTTGTATGGAGAGGTAAATGCCTTGGTCTCAGATATTCAGACAAGACCACTCCTCCCCAACAATGACCCATGAAGGAGATTCAGGATGTCCAAGGCCTAAGGAAGTAGAGGACAAGAGTGAAGTGATGTGTAGTTCCTCCAGGTGATTCATAAGCTCTTATATAGGGGATGATGTGGAGAATTTCTGGTGACAGCATGAAGGTTTTCAAGTAAGACAAGAAGAGAATTGGTGCAGGTAAGACAAGCAGGTTGAGAGGAGTTTGTGCAGATGTTGGTCTTTGGGGAGTTGATCATGAGCAGCAAGGCTGGCAACAGCAGGGCACACAGCCCCAGGGCTGGCAGCAGGGTATGACACAGCAACAGGGGCAGCCACAAGGCTCACAGCAGCTGTACACACAGCAGCAGGGCTGACAGCAGGGTGTGCTGCAGCAGCTGACCACACAGGGTGGTTTCAAGCACAAGGTCTTGCAGCAGGTGGTTTCACAGCAAGATGGGGGACAGCAGGGCTGGCAGCACGGAGTGACACAGCAGCTGGGTGGACAGCAGGGTGTGCTGCAGCAGCTGGTGACACAGGCTGGTTTGCAGCAGGTGGTCTTGGAGCAGGTGGTTGTGCAGCAGGTAGGCTGGCAGCAAGGGGAGCAGCAGGAGGGGGCCATGGTGTGAGGTGTGGAAGGTGAGATCCTGTTCACAGGTGAGTTTTACACAATATGATGACTTCTTGCCGTTGGGCTCTTTTATTCTTGGGGACTCCAGTGTTTAGACCAATCTGCAGCACTTTCCTTGTTTGCTGTTTACATTCTTTTCATATTCAGTTTGTGTTTGTCAAAGAAGGAGTTGTTTTGTAAATGTGATCAGTGTTTGAAATTAAGTCTTTAATCTGTTTCAATCCAATTGTGGTTCAAACAAATTCTTACAAGTGCTCCATCTTTATTCCCATTACTTCCACATTTCATCCCCAATGCCTTTCCTCTGGTGCACTTCCCCTAGTAATCTTCTTTTTTTTTTTTTTATAGCAGCACAATTCAAAATAGTCAAGACATGGAACCAGCCTAAGTGCCCATCAGTGGATGTATGGATAAAAAATATATATATTTCTTCTTTTGACAAAATTCTGTTTAGTTCTTGTTCCCAAACATTGATTTTGTTATTTATTTATTTTGTTTGTTTTTTGGTGTTAAGTTTTCTGAATTCTTTTTATATTCTATTTATTAATCCCGTGTTGGAAGAGTAGATGGAAAAGATTTTCTCCCATTCTGTAGACTCTCTCTTCATGCTCTTAAATGTTTCATCTGCTTTTCAGAGGGTTTTAAATTTGATATTGTCCCAGTTATTCATTCTTGGTTTTATTTCTTGAGCTTAGGTTTCTGGTTAATTTAGCCATTTCATGCACAAATATGTTGGAGTGTTGAGCCTATGTTTTCTTCTAGCAATTGCAAAGTTCCTTAACTAATCCTAGGTCTTTGATCCACTTTGAGATGACTTTCAGGCACGGTGAGAAAGAGTGTTCAAGTTTCATTTTTGTACATATGGGTATCCACTTTTGTCAGCATCATTTGATAAAGAGGATGTCTTTTCTTATTAGCATGCTTTTGGTTCCTTTGTGGAGTATTAGATGATTGTATCTATGTAAGTTTGTGACTTATATTGTATTCCATTGTTTTTCTGTTTAGATGTCAATACCAAGCTGTTACTATAATTCTGTAGTATATGATCAAGTATTGTGAAGCCTCCAGCACCATAGTTCTTGCTCAGAATTCCTCTAGTTATTCTTGTTCATTTATTTTTCATGATGAATTTTAGGACTGTTTTGTTCTGACTCCTGTAAAGAATGTCATTGGTATTTTGATGGAAATTGCATTAAATCTGTAGATAGTGGTGCTAATATGGCTGTTTTGTTATAATTAATTCTGCCTACCCAAGAACATGGGAGGTCTTTCTATCTTCTAGATCTTCCTCAGATCTTATTTCCTCTGTGTTGTGTGATTTTTATTGTAGAGATTTTTTTTCCTCATTTGTTAGATTCATTCTTATTTTTAAGGCTATCATGACTGGAGTAGTTTGCCTTATTTTCTCAGCAGATTCATTACAGAAGTATAGGAGTTATTGGTTGTTTATATTGTAGCTTGCTACTTTGCTGAGTTTATCAGCTCTAGAAGTCTTCTTGTGGAGTTTTAGGTCTTCTGCCTGTAAGATCATGTCATCAGCAAACAGAGAAAATTTGACTTCTTCTTTTCCTCTTTGTATCCATTTAATTTTCTTCTCTTGCCTGATTGCTCTGGCTAGAGTTTGAAAGACTGTGTTGAACAGGAGTGCTGGGAGTGGGCATCCTTGTATTATTCCTGAGCTTAGGGGAAATGCTTTCAGTTTTTCTTATTCAGGGTGAAGTTGGCTTTGGGTACATGATGTTTCTAATGTTGAGGTGATTTCCTCCTGTACTTAGTTTCTTTAGTGTTTTTAACATGAATATTTGCTGGAATTTGTTGAAGGCTTTTTCTGCATCTGTTGAAATGACCATATCACTTTTGTCCTTAACTATTTATGTGAGGTATTACATTTATTGTTTTTCATATGGTGAATCAGCTTGCTTCCCTGGGAGGAAATGCAGTTGATCATGGAGTATACTTTTCTTATTGTGTTTTTGAATGCAGATTGAAAATATTTTGTTAAGGAATTTTGTATCTATGTTCATCAGGGTTATTATTCTGTAATTTTCTTTCCTCAATGTGTCTTTAGTTTTGGTATCAGGGTGATAATGTCTTCATATAATGAATTTTGGGAATTGTCCCTCCTGTCCTATTTCATGGAATAATTTTAAGAAGTTGGACATTATTTCTTTGATAAAAGTCTTGTAAAACTCAGTTGAGAGTTGATCTGGTCTTGAGCTTTCTTTTGTTGAAAGGCTTTCAATCTCTGCTTCAATCTCTATGCTTGATATGGGCTATTGGCCTATTTAGGTTTTCTATACACTCTTGTTTTGATTTGAGTAGATCATAAGTGTCTAAACATGTGTCAGTATCTTCAAGATTTGTCAGTTTATTTAAGTGTACATGTTGAAAATAAATCCTAATTGTTTTCTGAATTTTAGATATGTCTGTAACGACATCTTCTATTTCATATTCACTTTTGTGGATTTGGATTTTCTCTTTCTTTTTGTGGTTTGGTTAAGGTCTCATCAATTTTGTTTAACTTTTTAAAGAATAAAATCTTTATTGCTTTGATCTTTGTATTTTTTCCAGCTATCAATTTCATTTCTTGTCTGAATTATTTCCTGTCTTCTACAAATTCTAGAATTAGTTTATTCTTGTTTTTCTAGGACTTTGAGGTGTAACATTAGATTGTGATATTTTTTGTAAGTGCTCAATGCTATAAAAGTTCCTCTTGGAACTGTCTTTATACTATCCCAGAGATTTTGATATATTTCAATACTGTTCTCATTTGTTCCTAAGAGTTCTTTGGTCTCTCCATGGATCTCTTCTTTTACATATATCTGTTTCAAAAGTGCATCACTCAGCCTCCATGTCTTAAAATTGATTATTTTATATATTGTTATTGATTTCTAATTTTATTTCAATATGATATTTAGGATGGAAGTTATTATTTCTATTTCTTACATTTGCTAATTTTTTTAAAGAGAGAGAGGGACAGTGAGAGAGAGAGTGAAAGAAACAGAGAACAAATTTTATTTAGTTTCTCATGTGGCTATCATTGCTCTGACACATTGTTGTGCATATGGTACTGGGTTTTGAACCTGTGTCCTCGTGCATGACAGGCAAGTGCTGTAACTCCTGAGCCACCACTCCAGCGCCTAAGATTTTATTTTTTGTTTTTTGTACTGAAATATGGTCTATTTTAGAGATGCTTCCATGTGTGGCTGAGAAGAAAGTAAATGTGGTTGTTGGTGGATGAAATATTGTGTAGTTGTTAGGTTTATTTGATTATTATCATGTTTTAATTCTGAAGATTCTTTACTTGGTTTATATCTATGTATTGTCCTATCTATTGTTGAGAGAAGTGTGTTCAAATCATTGCTATTGTTGTATTGGGGTCTATTTGAATCTAAACATTGAGTTGTTTTTCATATATGTCATTACCCTGACACTTGGGTCAAAAATATTTATAATTGTTATATCTTATTATTGGATGAATCTCTTAACAATTACAAAGTGAACTTTGTCTCTTCAGATTCATTTCAGGTCAAAGTCTACTTTATCAGATATGAGCAGAGATACTTCTGCTTGCTTTCATTCTCTGTTTGCTTGGTATATCGTTTTCCATATTTTCGCCCTCAGCTTGTGGATGTCTATGGCAGTAAGGTGAGTTTCTCATAAGCAACAAATGATCAAGTCTTGTTTTTTGTTATCTACTATGCCAATCTATGTCTTTTGATTTTAAATATAATAACATTTCCATGCAATGCTATTATATAGAGTTGATTTTTATTTCCTGCCATGTTGATTTATTAGTACCTGTTATGGTTTGAATGTGAGGTGTCCCCCAAAAGTTCATGTGTGACAGTTTGAGAAGGCTGAGGTGAAATGATTGGGTTGTGAAACTCACTGCCCAATCAGTGAGTTAATCTCCATGTAGGGATTAGCTGGCAGCTGTAGGCTGGTAGGGTGTGGCTGAGGGGTGTGGATCATTGGGGGTGTACCTTTGGGGTATTTATTCTGTATCTGGAGTGTAGTTTCTCTACTCTCTCTGCTCTGCTTCCCCATGTGATGTCTTCAGCTGCTTGTCTCTCTGGCCATGCCTGCTGCCATGGTGTACAGCCTCAACTCCAGCTCCAAGGAATATAGTAGGCCTTCTATGGACTAAGACCTCTGAAGCTGTGAGCCCCTAAATAAACCTTTTCCCACTAACATTGTTCTTGTCAGGTCCTTGGGTCACAGCAGCAAAAAGCTGACTAAAACATTACCAGTTTCAGAGGTCTTAGTCCATAGAACGCTGGTTCCTTCCCTGCGGGCTCAAGATGAGGCTGAACATCACAGCAGAAAGCGTGACTCCAGAAAACAGAGAGATTCCATGCCAGATACAAAATATGTACCCCAAATGCGTGCTCCCAATGACCCACTTCCTGCAGTCATACCCTACCAGCCTATAGTTACCAGTTAACCCCTAAATGGGGATTAACTCACTGATTGAGTGATTTAAGGATCTCATGTAACCCAGTCATTTAACCTCAGTTTTCCTGGACTGTCTCATATGAGTTTTGGGGGGACACCCTTCATCCAAACTGTAACATTCCACCCTGGCCCTCAAAAGCTCATGACAATCTTACAGTGCAAATACATTTAGTCCATTTTCTTTCTTTCTTTTTTTTTTTTTTGATTAGCAATTTACAATTGACTATGACTTCTTTTTTGTTTTATTCCTTAAAATTTTATTGAGGAGTTATGTTGTTGTACAGTCATAAATGCATAATTAGTAACAGTATGATTTGACCCTGGATTCTAATCCAGAATTACCCCCATATCACCCTTATCCCAGTCTCTTGATTCTTTTATATTTCCCCCCATAACAGATAAGATTGTACATTTACCAGAATTAAATGATTATGTAACTATTATTTGGTCTCTCAGGAGAGTAAAGAATAAGCTACATTATTGATTCCCCCCCTAGATCCCTCCATATCATCCCTCCCTCTTCCATCCTTCCTGCCTCTTTCCTCCCTTCCCCTACACATCTATGGTTCTCCTAGGTTATTGCTTCGACTTTGGTGAGTCCAGTACATGAGCTGAACTTTCCACCCAAACCTGCATGTTATTCTAGCCTCCACAAATGAGGGAAAATATTTCCCTTGAGTCTCTGGGTTTGGCTAATTATGCTCAGAGTAATTTCTTCCATTGCCATCCATTTACCTTTAAAGGCCATAATATTGTTGTTTATAATACCTGAGCAGAATGCCATTGTGTGTGTGTGTGTGTGTGTGTGTGTGTGTGTGTGTGTATACCATAGCTTTTGGATTCATATTTTCAAGAGTCTCCATAGTCTTAACAGTTCCAAGGTTGCCCAAAACTTCAAGTCCAAAATCTCCTCTGAGACTCAAGATAAACTGTAAATTTAAAATCCTTGTAAAAGGCCAAATCAAGTTACATGCATGCAATATATAAAGGCACAAATTATGCATTTCCATTTAGAAAAATAGGGGCATAGAAAGAAAGGATGGGTCCAGAGCAAGACTGAAGTCCAGTTGGGCAAACAAGTACTGTATTCTCATGTCCGGCATCTGGAGCACATGGCATCATGAAGTTCTCTACAAAAAGCTCATGTAGCTCCATTCCTATGGCCTTGCTGATTACATAGGACATATGTGACCTCTCTGTTGACTTGTCTGTGTTCCATTCATGCAACTTTCCTTAGCAGAGGTTCCATGGTACTGGCATTTCTTAATCTTGGGGGTCTCCACTGCAGCTTCAGCTTTGTCCTCACATTTCCACACATCGTCCACACAGGGGCTGCCCACAGGGACTCAGACCCTGCTGCACTTTGCCTGGCCTCCCAGGCCTTCTTTTGAAATCTTGGTGGAGGCCTCCATGACCCCCTAAGTCTAGCATCCTGTAATCCTGCAAAGCCAGCACCACATGATTGCTGCCAATGTCTGCAGCCATCTCTAGCAGTAGTGAAGCCTCCAGGGACCGTGGCTGAGTAGGCTTTGAGTGCCTGGGTGGCTGATCACATTGAAAAACCTTCTTAGGCCCCCTTATGCAAGAAGGGTGCCCCACTAGTCTCTTCTCAAAGGAATTTTTACTCCTTTGAGCCAACTCCCTTCTTAGGGTTGGAGATGAGGGAGAACATCATGGTGGAAGACTGTGGCTAAGGAAAGTGGTTAACAATGTGGCCAGGTAGCTGAGAGATTCCACTCACCACATATAAAGTATGTGCCCCAAAGGAAGCTCCCATGTCCTACACCCTATCTGCCTTCAGTTGTCATTCAGTTCATTCCTATAAGGGGATTGATTTACCTATTGGTTTATGGCTCTCATAGCTCCATCATTTCACCTTTAAGCCTCTTGCATAAAGTCTCACACATGAGCTTTTGGGGGACAACTCATATCCCAGCCATAACATGTGCAAATGTTAGAGCATTCTTGCATTTCTGAAAACAAATCAATGTGGTGATGATCACATGTGTGTGATCATCATTGAATTTGACTCAATATTGTTGTCAGTGGTTTATATCATGATTTGCATTCTATACGTTTTTCCTTCTGTTTTCTCTTGTGTTTCCTTCACCCTCTCTCATCAAGTCAGTTCTGAAGAAGTGTTGTTATCAGTTGGTGCACTGAGAAATTCCAAGAGTCCTTTTCTGAAGCATGTACCATATGGAAGAAGTCCAAAGGGTTCCTATATACAAATTGCTAATTTCATTTTCATATGAGCAAATTCCAGATACATTTATGAAGAATTGATATTCATAATGTCTATGCCAAATTATATTATTCTGGATAACATGAATGAAATAGTGTCTTTAGCCCAAAACTCAAATGATCCAAGAGGAATTTACCTGTACAATGAAGGAGTATCAGCCCAACTTAATGAGGAGAAGCAGGGAAAGGGTGTCATTGGGAAACAATCAGGAAGCTGTTAGTACTAGGTTCTCACGTGATCAACACAGACCTTTCACCAGGATTATACTTTGAGGTATGAATTACGAGGCTCAAAAGTTTTGAAGCAGATACACCAATGGGTCTGAAATTGTAACTGGATTTATAAGACCTGAAATATTCTAAAGGACTTTAAATGTTATGTCATGGAGGAACCAAATGAAAGTTTGCACAAACTAATTGGAAATATCATGTTTTGAGCTGAGCACTCAGGTGCCACAGGACAGGCAACCAGGGGAACGGAGATCATTTTTAGAATGTGGAACTTCAAGGAAACACTGTCAGGGTTAGAGTCATTTATTGAAAAAGCTGCTCAAGTAGAAAGATTGTCTTTAAGTTGTGCATCATTTCCTCTAACCTGATTGAGGATTTTGTGAAAATGAATATCACTTCTTTAAAGACTGTGGATGGTCTACCATGAAAGTTTGGAGGCATGATGGCAGTGGGAGGAAGAGGAGAAAATGTTGGCAGTGACCAGCTGGACATGGTACAGGGGAGGGACATTGTCCCTTGCTTGGTCATGTCATTCATTAGTTAAGACAAAGTGTTTTATCCCAATTGCATGAGATGTTGGTAAACAAAGGCACATCATTCTAACATAGTATCATTGCAGCATTGGAAAACAATGTCTGAACATATTATAAAGTACCCAGTGCAGTAAGTGTTTTAAGAAGGTTGGGGAGAAATTGGAAACTTGCAACAGTGGAAGGAAATTCTAATGATGCAGGAGCCATGGAAATCAGTACAGAGTCTCTTCACAAAATGAGAAATAAAATATACTCAGATCCAGCAATGTTCTGTTCAGGTGCTTGCTTATAGGAAAAACGCAATGATGAACTTGAAAGGATATCAGTATTCTCATGTTCAAGACAATACTGAGAACAAGAGCAAGGTGTGGAAGCCACCCAAATGTCTGTTGGTGGAGGAACAGATTAAGAGAATATGGTGAAAATTCTACCACCAAATGCCATTCAGGCTTAAGACAGCAAGACATTTTCCCTTATGTGCTAACTTGGATGAATCTTAGCAGCCTCTATTAAATTAGCTAAGCCAAGTACTAAAGGATAAAACACTACAGGCTTCCACTTATATGAGGCTTATATAATCGATCAACTTAGATAGGAAACAATAGATGTTGGTTTCCTGAGGTGTGGGTAGGGCAAAGTAAGGCCTTGCCTATTGATTGGTATGCCATTTCAATTAGGCAGGACAAGCAACTTGTAGAGATCTATGTTACAGAGTAGGATACAGTGACAATAAACACATCATTCTATCAAAAATCCTTTAGCATGTGTTTCTCGCATCAGCAGTTCTTAGTACAAAAAAATAAAGACACACATAATGGTATGATTAATGGTCCAGCATTTATTAAGAATTTATGAAGGATATATTTACCTAGAAGACATCTAAAAGTGACAGAGAAGAGAAAGGAGCATATAGGAATCTGGTGAAGAATGCAAAGGTAATCATGACCAAAGACGAAGGAACAGCAGAATACAGTTAGGAAAATTTTCCAAAGATGTCTGTTCCTATTTTCTTTCAGTGCAGAAGTAAAGTTCTTAGTTTTATAATTTCCCAAGACCACACCTCCACATCAAGGATCATGAAGCAGGTCCAAGAAGCACAAGGCCTAAGGAAGAAGATGAGATTATAAATTCTGTTCTCTCTCAAAGTGATTCAGGAGATTTTATACTGGGTCCAATGATTGGAATTTCTGGTGCCAGTTTCATGGCTTTTAGTCAAGGTAGGAAGAGAATTCCTGCAGGTAAGTCAAGCAGTTTTAGAGGAGTTGGTGCAGGTCACTATGGCAAGTTGATCATGAGCAGCGAGGAGGGCAGCAGCTGTACACACAGCAGCAGGGCTGGCAGCAGGGTGTGCTGCAGCAGCGGGTCACATGGGTTTTTTTGCAGCAGGTGGTTTTAGAGCAAGTTGGAGGGCAGCAGGGCTGGCAACATGATATGATGTAGCAACTGGGGCAGCAGCAAGGTTTGCAGCAGTTGGACACACAGCAAGTGGCCACACAGGGTGGTTTCAAGCACAAGGTCTTGCAACAGCTGGACACACTGCTGGTTTTTCCACAGCAGCTGGATCCACAGCAGGGTGTGCTGCAGCAGCTGGTGACACAGACTGGTTTGCAGCAGGTAGTCTTGCAGCAGGTGGTCTTGCAGCAAGTAGTCTGGCAGCAAGGAGAGCAGCAGGAGCTGGCCATGGTGGTAGGTGTGGAGGGTGGGATCCTGTTCACAGGTGAGTTTTACACAATATGATGACTTCTTGCAATTGGCCTCTTTTATCCTTGGTGCCTCCAGAGTTTGGACAAATCACCAGTGCTTTTTCCTTGTTGCAGTTTATCTTGTTTTCCGTATTCAGATCATGCTTGCTGTGGAGGAAGAAGTTATTTTGTAAATGTGATGAGTGTTATGAAAGTAAGTGTTTAATCTGTTTGTTAAGTGGGTGTAATTCACAGGAACTGTTTCAGATGAAAGAAAGACAGTCACCTCGTTAACATCCTGGGTGCTCTGACCCTCACTTTGGTCATGAGGTGGCTCCTGGTGTCCTGGAAGGGTCAGGGCAGTGTTACTCTGAGGCTTCTTTTTTAAATGTATTCAGATTAGGATGTATAGGAAGCGTCTCTGGAAGGCGCGTGATGCTGCTGTATTCACAGGGATGAACAGCTTGTGTGTTTACCCAGAGGACCCTGACTCAAAGATCTTACAGGCATCTTTGTCTTTCTGTACCTGTTCTTCCACTTGTGTGTCCCACATGTATACAAGGCACTTTGCAGAGGATTTTTAGCATGTGGTCTTCCAAGGACAACAGAGCCAGAACATGAGGCTTAAGTACTACATGGGGACGAGGCAGGTATGGATGGGTGTGCTTGTACGCCCATCCGTCCTATTTTACCCAGGACTTAGGGGTCACCAGGATGAGCCTGTGGGCCTTTCTACCACATAACATCTGCAGACCCAGGCAAACCTGCATGAGAAGGTGATTCTAGTCTTAACCAGGGGACCAGCAGATCCAGTGATCTTCGATCTTTTTCTGTTTTTCCTTCTTTCCTTTTTTCTCTGTCTGTCCATTTCTCTCTCCTCTCTTCTCATTTCCTAACCTGATTTCTTACCTTCTAACCCATTTCATGAGAGAATTAAGATTATATAAGGTGGTACCTGATTTATCTGTGAGGACCAATGCATTCAAAATATTTTCAGGTTTACCTTTCTACCTAAGAGGGAGCAATATATTATTTTCCAAGTTGATTATGTATTCCAACATGAATGCATCCCTGCCAGTATTAATATTTTAGGAAAGGGAAATGATCCCCATTCCTTCCAAATCATATCCTCCTACTTTTCTCCAAAGGGAACCAATCACTCTGTTGACTTGTAACCCCTTAGGTCAGTTTTTGCCCTGTTTAGTCTTAGAATCATCAAAAGAATATAATTGATAACTCTCTATTTTAGGAGTGTGATATTCATCAGTTTGGCTTTCTAAAGTATGTTCATTTTCAGTGCTATAAAATTTGCTTTGAGTAAAATTGACACTATTTATTTATTGATTATCCCCTACATTAAAATGTTGCTTATTTGTATTTTGGGACAATTAAAATTCATGTCATTGTAAGTTATTTTGCTTATAGCCTGTTGTCACATGTATAAACATATCTCGTATCTATACAACTAGCTAGAGGATTATTCATAAATTCCCAGGTGGAAAGATTTATTCTTTTCTTTGAAGCTGTCTTCACATTGCACTAGATTTCTACTTCGATATTTTATTATGTGTATGCACTGCATATTCCAATTTAAAGCTTAAAGTTTTACTGCACTGGAAATGTTAAACATGATTCACTTTTCTGTTTTCCATATTTTTGAGCACTCTGGTTATTTCTAATATCATATTGTAAAATTTTTTTTCAAGCAAATTCTCATGTGCAATTTTATCATGAACAATGATAGTTCTTTTTTTTTTCGTTTCACCATGGTATTTCTATCTTGCATTTTACTTACTATGGTCCTCTGGTAAATCTTGAAGTAAAATGTGTCTCAGATGGGTATTTTGTACAATCTTAGTATAGGATGGAGAGCTATTGGTATTTCCCACTATTTGTGATCTTTTTTGTCTATTCTGTAGAATCTTTTCATGAGAGCATTTTCTTTTTTTTGGCTGGAGTACAAATAAACCCTCTAGACTTCATCCAGTTCACATTGTTCTAGTGACCTGCTTCTAATGTCATTAAAAACCACCAGTTGTAGAAATCACTATCTGGGCAATATATTCAATATATCTTAAATTTCCCAGTAGGTTTGCACTAGACAGCACCTCTGAATTGTTTGTTGTGTTGTACATACATGGTGACTAGATTTTCAGGGATTGGAGATATTTTTTTTCTTGTTCCAGGTAGTTGAAACCACTGTCCTTTCCTTTGTGCCTGAGCAACTGTCTGATAAGTGATACTTCTGATATCAGAGGTGCAAATACTCCACTCTGGAGTGAGACTTGATCTCCCATCACTTGTTTTGACTGGATGGTGAACAATGACTTTGTTTCTTGAAAGCTGGTTTGTTTGTTTGTTTTCAGGAATTGTCACCCTTCATGGTGGGTGAATGAGGACTGTTTCAGCAGAAGTTGGAGGCTCTTTCAATCTTCATTTGTTCAGGTAGAGGATGATGAAAATGTGTTGATGATATGAATATTTTTTCTTTGTGAACTGAGTTAATTAATGTTATGAATTTTCTACCTTTTTAAAATCAGTGTGATGACACCTTTGAAGAAAGTTCCTAAAACAGTGTTGCATTCCCCAGAATGACTCACCAGATGCATGCGACACTACACATGATTCACTTCTATCCTAAATAGGATCTATTATGATTGCTTTCTACCAATTTATCCTTCCATTCTCACTGTATCTCCTCCACCTTCTCTTATCAAGACAATTCCAAGATATCTGAGATTCTTCACTTTCTACCCCAAATTGTGATCCTATTTGGGCTTGATTTAATTGTATGTCTGGGAATTCTGAAAGCACTCTCCTGTTGTAGGTACTCTAGCAGTTCTCTGACAGTACCTGAGCAAAGGGGTCTACAGTGTTCTATTCCATAGGTAAACTGGGATATCTCACAGGTCTTTGTCTGAAATACAAACCATGACATTATGGTTTGGATGCTAAATGTCCCCCAAGAGTTCATGTGTGACACAATGTAAGAAGGCTTTGGGGATTGGGTTATGAGGGCCTTACCCAAACAGCGAATTAATCCCCTGATAGTGATTAACTGGGCAGGTAGAGTGTAGCTGGAGAACTTGGGTCATGGCGTGCGCCTTTGCAGTGTATATTTTATATCTTGTGAGTAAAATCTCTCTCTCTGCTTCCTGAGTGCCATGCCTCTACAATACCCATCCACCAGGATGTTCTGCCTCACCTCAAGCATTGAGGAATAGAACCAGAGTTTATGGACTAAGGCCTCTCAAACTGTGAGCCACCACATGAACTTTTTCTCCTCTAAAATTGTTCTTGGCCAGTCATTTAGTTGCAGCAATGAAAAAATCTGACTAAACACATGGGGAGGAATTTTAAAGAGTTTCTTGCAGACAAATTCCTAAGCTTTGCTTCATAATTGGAGCTTAATGAATAAAGTCCAGACCCATCTATTGAAAATTGATATGTTATTTCTACACCAAGACTGTCAAATTCTGGAGAACACCAATGAAGCAGTGCCTTTATTTCTCAACTGAAATGATAAGAAAGGTAACTTTCAGGTATGTAGTCAACTGCTCAAATCACTGAGGAGAAACTAGGGGAAAATGTCATTGGGAAACACAGTCAAGAATCTGGTCGTATCAGGATATCATCTTAACAAATAACCCATAAAAAGGGAAAGCCCCTGTGATGCTTAGAACACCAGATTTTAACTCTGCTTTGTGAATTTAAGCACATTCAGGTATTGACGCAGAAACAATGATGTGTTCAAATACATAATTGACTTTTATGACAAGTAATATCCTAATAGGTTATAAAGGTTATGTCAGGGAGGAACTAAAGCTTGCACAAACAAATCAGAAACATCTCATTTTGAGTTACCATGGACAGGTAAACAAGAGAGAGATGATTATTCTTAGATTGTGAAGCTTCAAAATGACATTAGCAGGAATAGAAGTTAATTTATTGCCAGGGAATCTTATTGAGAAAGATTGACTTCAAGATTAGCAGCTTTTCTTCTAGATTGATTAAGGATTTTGTGAAAAAGGATTTTTAAAAGGCAGTTGAAAGGTCCACCATGAAAATGTGCAAGACTGTGGGATGGAGGGTGAGATGGAAACATTGGTGGTGGCCTGAACATAGCACAGGGCAGGGACATCTTACCTTGATCTTGTAGTTCCTTAGGTAACACCAAGCATTTTGTCCCAAATATATGAGATGTCAATAAGTAATGGCATATCATTCTAGCATTGCAAACACTGCAATGTTGCTATGTTTTGTCTGGCTATTCTCAGAACTACACAATGTACTAAGAGTAATAACTAGTTTGTTGAGAAATTAATATCTTTGTCCATTTTGGTTTGATTTTTGTTCAAGGTGAAAGATAAGGGTCTAATTTCAACTTTCTGCAAATGGCTGACCAGTTTGTCCAGCACCATTTTTTGAATAGGCTGTCTCTCCTCCATGTAATATTTTGTCCCCCTTTGTCAAAAATTAGATGTTTAAAGATTTGTGTGTTTGTTTCAGGGTCTTCTATTCTATTCCATTGGTCTTCATTCCTATCTTGATACCAGTACCATGCTGTCTTTATTACTATAGCTCTATAGTATAGTTTTAGGTCTGGAATAGCAAAACCACCTGTTTCTTCTTTCTTGCTTAGCAGTGTTTTGGCTATTCTGGGTTTCTTACTGTTCCAAATGAATTTGAGAATTGCCTTTTCTATATCTGTAAAGAATGACATTGGTATCTTAATGGGGATTGCGTTGAATCTATATAGTGCTTTTGGCTGAATAGCCATTTTTATTGATTCTGCCTAACCAAGAGCATGGGACATTGTTCCATCTTCTTAGGAAATCTTGGATTTCATTCTTCAATGTCTGATAATTTTCATTGTAGAGATCTTTGACTTCCCTTGTTAGGTTAATCCCCAAGTATTTTGTTCTTTTCCAGGATATTGTGAATGGGACTGATTTCCTAATTTCTTCCTCTGCCCTTTTATCGTTAGTGTATAGGAAAGCTATTGATTTATGGGTGTTGATCTTGTAGCCAGCCACATTGCTAAATCTATTTATAAGTTCAAGCAGTTTACTGGTGGAGTTTTTTGGATCTTCCAGATACAGGATCATATCATTGGCAAAAAGGGAGAGTTTGACTTCCTCTCTTCCTACTAACATTGCTTTGATTTCTTTCTCTTGCCTTATTGCTACTGGTAGGGTCTCAAGAACAATATTGAATAAAAGTGGTGAGAGCGGACAGCCTTGTCTTGTTCCCGAGTTTAGTGGAAATGCTTTCAGCCTTTCTCCATTTAGTATTATACTAGCCAAGGGTTTAGCATATATAGCCTTTACATAGTTCAGAAAAGTTCCTTTGATCCCTTCTTCTCTAGAGTTTTGAGCATAAAAGGGTACTGAATTTTATCAAAGGCCTTTTCTGAATCCATTGAGATGATCATATGGTTTTTGTCCTTGATTCTGTTTAAGTGGTGAATTACGTTAATTGTTTTGCATATGTTGAACCAGCCCGGAATACCTGGGATGAAGCCCAGTTGATCTGGATCAAGGAGCTTGGAATTAAACCAGCTACCTTGCAACGGATGGTAGACAAATTAGGTCCAACACTTCAACATTTGGGAGTAGGTAAAGACTTTCTCAACATGTCTCCTAAAGTGAAGGAAGTAAAGTAAAAAATCAGTGATTAGGATGTAATAAAGATAAAAAGCTTTTGCTCTGCCAAGGAAATAATCAAATTAGTCAAGATGTTTCTTACAGAATTGGAGAGAATCATAGACTGTGATTCTTCTGACAGGGGTCTCATATCCAGAATCTACAAAATCCTCAAAAACATCAACTTCAAAAACACAAACAACCCAATCAATAAATGGGCCAAAGAACTAAATAGAAACTTCTTAACAGAGGACATTGATCAGGCCAATGAATACATGAGAAAGTGCTCTAAATCACTAGTAATCAGAGAAATGCAAATCAAAACTACATTAAGATATCACCTCATGCCAGTCAGATTGGCAAAAATGAAGAAAATAAACAGTAATAGATGCTGGAGGGGTTGTGGAGAGATAGGTACACTAGCACACTGTTGGTGGAATTGCAGAGTAGTACAGCCCCTCTGAAAAGCAGTGTGGAAGATCCTCAAAAAACTGGGGATGAACCCACCATATGATCCTGCTATTCCCCTCCTAGGTATTTTTCCAGAGGATTTATAATCAGCACATTACAGTGACACAGGAAAATCAATGTTCATAGCAGCTCAATTTATGATAGCTAAATTATGGAAACAACACAGATGTCCTTCATTGGATGAATGGATCCAAAAACTGTGGTACATGGAGTTTTATTCAGCAATTAGAAACAATGATATGCAGCGTTTGAAGGTAAATGGATGGCTATGGAAGAAATTATGCTGAGTAAAATCAGCATAACTGAGAGAACTAAGGATTGAATGTCTTCACTCATCTGTGGAGGCTAGAGCTAGACCTTGGCCATTGAGAAAAGAGGTCTATTATCATGTTTTAAATCCGGATAAGGTGTAATGTCATACAACCTAAGGCATTTGTAGAGATGTATTGGGAAGGAGGGAGGGGGAGAGATAAGGGTGGATAATTGGAGGAGCATTTAGGGGGTAATTCTAATATTCAGATTTTGTATATATATATTATGTTTTTTTCGTTAGAAGCATGTTTGATTTTGCTGTGTCACTGTAATGTGCTGATTATAAATACTCTGTGAAAAATACTTAGGAGGGGAAATAGCAGGATCATATGGTGAGTTCATCCCTAGTTTTTTGAGCATTCTCCACACTGCTTTCCAGAGAGACTGTGCAAATAAATTTCTTAATAAAAATATTCAATTTTAACTAACGAAAAAAAGAAAAAGAGAAATTAATATCTTGCTGTACTGGAGGGATTGTCAATTGGTGTGGGAGCAATGGAAATAAACCTGGATATTCCTTATAAAATCAGACCTGGAATTACCATTCTATCCAACAGCCACAACTCTGAGTGTTTAGGCAAAAGAAAGAAACTGAATCTTGAAGTTATATCAGTACTCTCTTGTTCATGGCCAAACTTGACCAATAAAAGCCAAGTTGTGGAAACAACCCAAAAGCCTTTTACTGGATAAATATATGCAGGCAATGTGGCGGAAACCTAAAATGGAATAGTATTGTGCCTCAAACAATTGTGCTGACATGGTTGAACCACAGGACACGCTCCTGAGTTAACTAAGTCAGTCACAGAAGGGCAAACACTATGTTATTCCACCTATATGAAGTATATAGAATAAGGAAACTCTAAGAAAGAGAGAATAGCATGGAGTTTTGAGGAAGATGGAGGAAGATTGAAGTAGGGAGTTGCATATCAATATGTATGCCATTTCAATTTTGCAAGATAGATAGCTTGTGGTACAGAGTGTGATACAGTGACAATGTAGTTTTAAAAATCTCTTAAGTATGTGTTTTTCATGTCAGATGTTTCTAGCAAATACAGAAAAATAAATACAGACCATTTGGAATGAATAAATGTTCAGAATTTATTAAGAATACTTGGAGGATGACTAACTATGGTGACAACTGAAGGTGACAATGATAGGAGAAGATAGCACACATATATCTGGAAAACAATGCAAAAGAAATCATGACTGTAAACATAAAAAAACAGTGGGGTGCAACTATGAAATTTTCTGAAGGAATGTGTTTCCTGTGTTCTTTATTCAAGAGGTAAGGATCTTGGTCTGAGAATTACATGCAAGACTACACCTTCTGATCAAGAATCACTGAAGCCAACACAAGGTGCACATGGCTGAAAGAAGGGGATGAGATTGGAGTGGTCTGCACTCCATCGAGGTGATTCACAAGCTCTTTCATGGGGAATGATGTGCAGGACTTCTGATGACTTCATGATGGTGTCTGGCAAGATAAGAAGAGAATTGATGCAGGTAAGGTAAGCAAATGGAGAGGAGTTTGTCAATGCAGATGTTGGTCTTTGGGGAGTTGATCATGAGCAGCAAGGCTGGCAGCAGCAGGGCACACAGCAGCAGGGCTGGCAGCAGCAGGGTATGAACCAGCACCCGGGGCAGCAGCAAGGCTCACAGCAGCAGAGCTGGCAGCAGGGTGTGCTGCAGCAGCTGGGCTCACAGGGTGGTTTCAAGCACAAGGTCTTGCAGCAGGTGGTTTCACAGCAAGGTGGGGGACAGCAGGGCTGGCAGCAGCTGGACACACAGCAGCTGGGTGGACAGCAGGGTGTGCTGCAGCAGCTGACCACACAGGGTGGTTTCAAGCACAAGGTCTTGCAGCAGGTGGTCTCACAGCAAGATGGGGGACAGCAGGGCTGGCAGCAGCTGGACCCACAGCAGCTGGGTGGACAGCAGGGTGTGCTGCAGCAGCAGCTGGTGACACAGGCTGGTTTGCAGCAGGTGGTCTTGCAGCAGGTGGTCTTGCAGCAGGTAGGCTGGCAGCAAGGGGAGCAGCAGGAGGGGGCCATGGTGATAGGTATGGAGGGTGGGATCCTGTTCACAGGAGAGTTTTGCACAACATGATGACTCCTTGAAGTTGGGCTCTTTTATCTTTAGGCCTCCAAAACATGGGCCAATCAGGAGCCCTTTTCCTTGTTTGTTGTTTACATTATTTTCCATGTTCAGTTTGTCTTTGTCAAGGAAGGAGTTGTTTTCTAAATGTGATTAGAGTGTTGAAATTAAGTCGTTAACTGTTCCTTTAAAAGTGTTTTTATTAGTGCATTACTTATAATTGTGGGTTGAACATATTCTTACAAATGCTCCATTTTTATCCCCAGTGCTTCAACTTTTCATCCCCTACTCCTTTCCTCTGCTCCACTTCCTCTGCTGACCTTCCTTCTATTTCTTTATTTTTTTATGGTTGCTGTATGATACACATACACTGGAATTCACTGTTGTATATTCATTCATTTGTATGGCATGTTTTTGTGAAATTCACTCCCCAGCTCTTTCCCTTTGTTTTTGACTCCCTTTAATCACTTTCCTCTCCTTCAGTGATCTCTTTCTGTTTCCATGGAATCCTCTTCCTTTTAAAAATTATTGATTTTTCTCCATATTCCACATATGAGAGAAAATATTCAACCTTTAACTTCCTGAGTATGGCTTCTTTGAATTTGCATGATGTTCTCCAGTTCCATCCATTTATCAGCGAATGACATAATTTCATGCTTTCTTTACCCATTCGATGGATAGGTAGGCTGGTTCCCTAGCTTGGTGAATGTGAGTTGCACTGCCATAAGCATGGATATGCATGTATCAGTAGAGTATACTGATTTTAGTTCTTCTGGATAAATGCCATAGAGTGCGATAATAGAGTTGTATAACAGAAGCATTTCTAGTCAATTGAGGAATCTCATGTTTTTCCAAAGTGGTTATACTAAGTTGCAGTCACATCAACAATGTATGAATGCACCTTTCCCCCCATAACCTTGTTAGGATTTTTTATATCTCTGTTCTTGATGATTGCCATTCTAACAAGAGTGAGGTGAAACCTCAATTTAGTTTTGATTTGCATTTCCCTGAATGCTAAGAATATTGAACATTTTTCACATACCTATTTATCATTTGTATTTCTTCTTTTTATATATATTTTTATTTTTAATTGATGCTGTGTAGTTCCCACTTGATTTTTATGGGTTGATTTTGTATCCTACAACTTTGTTGAATCATTTATTAGCTTTTTAATTAGTTTATTCTATAGATACCTAACATTGGGATACATTTGACATAATTATACAAGCAAAGATTACAATTTGGTCCAATTTAGTTCTTAATACTTCCCCTTTCTCTCCCCCATTCCCCTCCCTGTTTCAATTCCTCTACTCTAGTGATCTTTCCTCTTTTCATTTATAGTGTTTTTTTCATTTATAGTGTTTTTAAATTATTGCAGTATTGATACAAATAATGGTGAAATTCATTGTGATATATTCATATACATAGGAAAGTTTGATCAAATTCTTGCTACCACTCTTTCCTGTCCCTCCTCCTTTCTTCTCAACCCTCTTCCTTTACTCCACCAATCTCCTGTTTTCATGCAGGGAAAAATAAATTAAAACTATGTTGATTTTTCATCTCATTATAGCCAGTGGCAATAATCAAGAATACAAATAATAATAAATGCTGTTGAGGATGTGGGGAAAAGGTACACTCATACATTGCTGGTGGGACTGCTAATTTGTACAACCTCTCTAGAAGCAATATGGAGATTCACAGAAAACTAAGAATGGAACCACCATATGACTCAATTATCACACTCCTCAGTGTCTATCCAAATGATCTAAAATCAGCATGTTACGTTGATGAAGGCACATCAATTTTTATGGCAGCACAATTCAAAATAAACAAGATATGAAAAGAGACTAGTGGCCCATCAATGGATATATGGGCAAAAAAAATCTATTTCTTCTTTTTGAGAAAACTCTCCTCCCTTTCATTGATTGGGTTATTTGTTTTGCTTGCTTCTTTATTTGTTTTTGGTGGCTTTTTTTTTTTTTTGAGTTATTTATATATTCTGGATAATCCTCTGTTGGAAGAATGGAAGGAATGGATTTTCAAATATTCTGTAGGATCTCTCTTCATGCTCTTCAATGTTTCTTCTGCTCTAAAGGGGCTTTCTAATTTGTTGCTGCCCTAATTAGTGATTCTTAGTTTTATTTCTTGAACTTTTGAGTTCTTGTTAAGTTATCTACTTCATGCACAAATATGTTGGAGTGTTGAGCCTATGTTTTCTTCTAGTAGTTGCAGAGTTTCTTGTCTAATTCTAGATCTTCCATCTACTTTGAGGTGACTTTCATACACAGTGAGAGAAAGGTTTCAAATTTGATTCTTCTACCTATGGATATCCACTTTTCCAATCACCATATGTTAAAAAGGATATTTTTTTCTTTGATGCCTGTTTTTGGCATCTTTGTGAAGTATCAGCTGACTGTATCTATGTAGTTCTATCTCTGTGTCTTTTATTCTATTCCATTGGTTTTCATGTCTGTTTAGATTCTAATACCATGCTCTGTTACTATAATTCTGTAATATAAGATCAGGTATTGTGAAGCCTGCAGCAACTTACTTCTTGCTCAGTATTGCTTTGACTATTCTGGGTCTTTTATTTTTCCTTATAAATTTTAGGAGTGTTTTTATTTTATTTTCGTGAAGGATGTCATTAGCATTTTAGTGGGGATTGCACTGAATCTGTAGATAGCTGTTGCTAATATGATCATCTTGATATTAATTCTGTCTGTACAAGAACATTGGAGAGGTCTTTCCATCTTCTAAGATCTTCCTCAATTTCTTTCTTTTGTGTTCTGTAACTTTTTTATTGTAGAGGATTTTTTCCTCA
Source organism: Aplodontia rufa (assembly GCA_004027875.1). Taxonomy (NCBI): domain Eukaryota; kingdom Metazoa; phylum Chordata; class Mammalia; order Rodentia; family Aplodontiidae; genus Aplodontia; species Aplodontia rufa. The sequence continues at coordinate 44,328 of PVKS010013711.1, forward strand.
TTGGTTAGATTTATTCACATTTTTAAGGATATTGTGAAGAGAGTAGTTTTCCCAATTTCTTTCTCAACAGATTCATTACTGGAGTATAGGAAATTTATTGATTGCTGTATGTTGAATTTTTAGCTTGCTACAGTGCTGAATTTGTTTATCAGTTCTACAAGTCTTCTGGCAGAGTTTTTGGGTCTTCTGCATGTAAGATCATGTCATCTGTAAACAGGGATAATATGGCTTCTTCTTTCCCTCTTTGTAGTCCTTCAATTTCCTTCTGTTGCCTGATTGCTCTGGCTAGGGTTTGAAAGATTATGTTGAATAGGAGTGATGAGAGTGGACATTCTTGTCTCATTCCTTAGCTAAGATGAAATGCTTTCAGTTTTTCCTTATTCTTTGTGATGTGGTTTGGGTTTTGTTATATATGGCCTTTACAATGTTGAGGTAGTTTCCTTCTATCCTTAGTTTATTCAGTGTTTTTAACATGAATGTGTGCTGGAATTTGTTGCAGGCTTTTTCTGCATCTATTGAGATGATCACATCACTTCCCCCCAAAGTCTTTATGTGATGTATCACATTTATTAATTTCCATATGTTGAACCAACTTGCTTCTCTGAGGGAAAAATAGCTGATTATGTGTATAAATATCTTAGTGTATTCTTGAATGCACATTACTAATATTTTATTAAGGATTGTTGCATCTGCTTATTAGGGATAATTTATGTGGTTTTCTTGTCTCAATGTGTCTTTGGTTTTGGTGTCAGGGTGATAAATGGAATGAATTTGGGAGTGGTCCTTCCCTTTCTATTTCATGGAATAATTTGAAGAATTATTTTGATATTATTTCTTCTTTAAAGGTCTGTTAGAACTCAGTTGAGAATCCATATGGTCCTGGGTTTTTGTTTGTTGAAAGGCTTTCAATTGCTGCTTGAATCTCAGTGCTTAATATTGGCCTTTTGAGGTTTTCTATATCCTCTGGGTTTAATTTGAGAAGAACTTATGTGCCTAAACATGTGTCAATATCCTCTAGATTTTCCAGTTTATTGAGGTATACATCTTCAGTATAGGTCTTGATGATAGTCTGGATTTCAGAAATGCCTGTGGTGAGATTTCTTTTTCCATCTCTAACTTTGATTTGATTTGTTTTTCTGTTGGTTAGCTTTATTAACAGTCTATAATTTATTTTCTCAAAGAACCAATTATTTGTTACATTGATATTTGTAATTTTCTTTCAAATTATCAATTTCATTTCTCATCTGAACTATTTCTTATCTTCTAATGGTTTTGGAATTCATTCTTGCTTTTCTATAGCCTTTAGGTATAAAATTATGTGCTTTTTTAATCTTTCTTTCTTTCTTTCTTTTGTTTCAAATGTAAGAACTTCCAATTCTTCTTTCTCGGCCCCCTAAGCTGCTGGGATTACAGGTCTGTGAAACATGCCTGGCTGAAATTTTTATCTGGTTATTGTGTTTTTGTTTGCAGAATTTCTGTTTGATTCTTTTTCTGAATGTCTTATCTCTTTATTGATATGATCTTTCACTTCCTGATTTTCTTTCTTTGTTTATTCCTTATATATATTCTTATTAGTTCATTGAACTTTTTAACTATCAGCTTTCTAAATTATTTTTCTGGTCTTAATTCCCTGAGTTGTCATTGGAGGTGTCAATTTTTCTCATGTTTTGAACTATCTTATTTTTTTTATATTGTTAATATTTCTAACTGTCTGCTGGTGTTGTTATCACTCTACATTTATATAAAGGAGTCTGAGTGAGCTGATTTCTTTTTACAATGTGCCCTGTGTTGGGTGAAAATTTTATTGTTAATATTTTCACTCAGTTTGAACCAGGCTCTTATGCCACATTAAGAGGGGTCATGAATACTGATTACAGTTCCTTTGTAACAAAACCTGATAGTAATAAACCTTAAAAACTTATTGAACACATTCCGTTCATCTTATTGGTAAATATCTGTGATTTTTTAAAAATAAATTGAGAAATTAGGTAAAAATGAAAGTACATTTGCTTTTTAACTGCATTTGGCTCTCAGATGATGTGATCTCTCAATGTATTGTTTCTGGGTTGTAAAAGGGTCACCTTATTGTCTATTTCCATAACAATATCTTCTGGGAGCCAATTCATTCATTCATTCATTCGTTCATTTATTTTACTGAGAATTTTTCCAAACAGAGCTCTTTCTTTCTGAGTTTTCAATCACTGTGCAGTTTGTTTTTGTATCATGTGTGAATCAAAATGGTCAATTTTTTTTAATTTTAATTTTTTATTGAGGAATTGAGTTATTCTACAATCATAAATGCATATAAAGTAACACTATGATATGCATTTGGTCCTAAACCAGAGCTACCCCCACATTGCCCAAACCTTAGTCTCTTGATTTTTCTATATTTCTCTCCTACAACTGATATAAGTGTTTAGATTGTGAATTTTTCAGAATTAAATGATTACATAAGTATTATTTGGCTTCTGAGGGGTGGGGTGAAGAGTATGCTACATTGTTGATCTTCTCCCTAGAACCCTCCCTATCCTACCTCCATCTCCATTCCCTTCTGCCTTTCCCCTCTCCCTCCCCCCACATATCTAGGTTCCCCTAGGTTATGTGTTACTACCTCTTTTCTGGGTCTAATACATGAGTGTGACAACCTTTCATCCAAACTTGGGGCTTTCTTTTAGCCTCCACAAAAGAGGGAAAACATTTGACCCTAAGTCTATGGGTTTGGCTAACTTCACTCAGCATGGTTTCTTCCATTGCCATTCACTTACAAAGGGGTCAAACTTGTTAGGAGATTTTCACTAATTTCTTGCCTGGTCATCTCTGATGCACTCCTCCTTGTGGAAGCCTCAGAGCATATGGTGGGTGGAGGAGAGTAGGTTGTGTTATCAGCCTATTCTCAGCTCTTTCTAGACTTGGAAGGAGTGACTCTGGGATCACCAAATTTGGTTTGAATTTATTTGGTCTCAGTTCCTCACCCATGCCCAGTGTCAGCCAAGCTCCTTTTTTCAAAGCTCAGATTGCCTATTTCAAATAAACGAGTCCTTCACTCTTCTTAGCTTTGTAGACTCAGTTTGCCAGTGCCAAATTGCTGTTTTGATTTACTCTTGGGGAGTTGCATGATAATATAGATATCTCTGGTTCATCTTATTACATGTTATTCTGTTTCCCAAAAGAATACTAAACAGAGTAAAGGAATCTAAAAATATTGTTTATTAAGACTAAAGATATTGGAGTATGAAGTCAAAAGGAAAGTTATAATATTCAAAGGGGAGGGCAGATAAAGTGGAGTAGAGGTGGAACATGATGGCCATAAAGAGGAAAGAGGAGATAATGAAGGAGGAGGAGGAGGAGGAGGAGAAGGAGGAGGAGGAGGAAGAGGAGATAATGTGGGGTAGATAAAGAGAACATAATATCTTGGTATTAGAGTGAGAGGCAGGAGAGTAACAAAATAAGGAAACAGAATTCCAAAACTAAAAACAAAACAAAACAAAAATATGTATAATAACCACTACCTTTTAAAAACAAAACTGAAGTGCTGGAGTGGTGGCTCAGTGGATACGGTGCTTGCCTGGCATGTGCAAGTACACAGGTTTGAACCCCAGCACCATGTACACAACAAAGTATTGGAGCAATGAAAACCACAGGAAAAACTAAATAAAAATTGTTTCTCTCTGTCTCTCTTCTCTCTCTCTTTGTCCCCCAATTTTTTAAAAAAACAAAACAAAATGAAACTGAATAGTAAAAGTTTAATAAAAGTAAATGATAAAAGGAAGAAAATTAGAAACCTATATCTAGGATGCCTGGGCATGGTGGTACATGCCTGTGATCACAGTGACTTGGCTGGTTGAGGCAGGAGGATCACAAATTTGATGCCAGCTTCAGCAACTTATCAGATTCCTAAGAAAAATTCTTAATTGAAAATTGTAGAATTTTTTTCTGAGGTGTCTGAAATCATGGATATTTACATCCTATTCCACACTGTCCTTCTTTTCTTTACTTCTTGGGCTGTGTGTTTTTAGAGCAAGGACTATGTGCTATTAAACCCATCCTCCTTTGGTGATTTTTGCCAGTCTGCCTGCTGTAGTGTGTTAGAAGAGCAGCTGGTTAGAATGGGTCTCAGTTTCCCTGCTCACCTGTACATGAAGGATGAAACTGGAAGACCATTGTGGAGTTGTCCCAGCCATCTTAGATCACTGCACTTGCTGTTTGGAAATGGCACAGAGATGTACTTGAGAAGTGCTCATGACTTGGGTCAAGTTCTTAGTGAGAGTTTAGACCTTTCTTTTTGGTGTATCTACTTCAGAGCAATTAAATCCTTGCTCCTTTAGGGAATCATAGATGCTGATCTTGACTGGGCATCTGGGTCTCCATTGTCTCTCCAGAAATCTACTCACAGGGCAGCGTCAATGACCACTCTGGATTTATCAACAGCCATTCTGGGTTGATGAGGCATGGCAGGTTTCCTGCAGCCCCCTTTACCCAATAATATGTTCCAAGGTTCCAATCCTGAATGAAATTGCCCCACATCTTCAATTTCTCTAATCCTTTTCAGCTGGTCACTCACACCACAAAGCTCAGAGGCGGAGTTGGTTGCACTCTCTCCCACATCACTGCCTTGGACCTCCTGCACACACTGTTCTCTGTAACTGTTTTGGGATTGTGGTCTGTCAGGTGCACTTTACTTCACACAGTAAACACTGAAAGACAGAGGGAGGTATTTGCTATACTTTCGGATTTCCATGGGAACACAATTCATCATAAACTCCTAGAGATGAATCTCCACCTCAGAGCTGGATCTCCACCTCTTTTCTTCATGTACATGTACAGAAACAGGAAGTAGTTTTCAAACTTCAGTTTGTTTGTAGTCTTTGTATCAGCTAATCACAGACAGCCTTCTGCAGATCTTTAAGTAGCCAATCACCTACTGTGTACCTCTTTTCCTTGTGTTTCCCTCCTTTGTGGTGATAGAGTACCAATGCCACTGTAATCTCACTGTCTGCAGCAGTTGAGCTTGGATGAACTCCATTTTATCCTCTGTTCAAGCCACATCATCTCTGGCCTACTTCAATCCTCTGACAGAGAATTTTGCAAAATTTGATGACTCCTTCCAATGGGCTCTTTTATCCATGAAGCCTCCAACATTTGGACCAATCAGAAGCCCATTTCTTTGTTGTTGTTCATGTTATTTTCCATATTCAGTTTTGTGTTTGTGGATGAAGAAGTTGTCCTGTAAATGGGATGAGTGTTATAAAATTGTTTAATTGTTTCTTAAGAAGTTGTAACTTGATCAGCTGTACAGGGATATTGACATTCTGGAAAGAGATGTAGCAGAGCTAACAGGGTTGAAAAACACGGTTAACCAACTCAAAGCTTCATTGGAAGACACCAACACCAGAGTAAACTCTAATGAAAATAGATCTTCAGTGCTTGAAGAACGAGTATCGGATAATGAGGATCGCCTAAACAATGTAGAAATCAAAGAAGAAAAACGAGATAAACAGCTTACTTTACATAATCAAAACTTCCAAGTAGTATTCGATGAGATGAGGCGTAATAATCTGAGAATCATTGGCCTGGAAGAGAACTCTGAACAGCAAACAAGAGGATTCAAGAAACTTTTAAGCGAAATCATAAGCGAGAACTTCCCTCATGTGGCGATTGATCCGGAATACCACATTCAAGATGCTTATAGAACACCAAATAGACCCAATCAGAGGAGAAACTCACCAAGACATATCATTTACAAACTGAATAACAGAGAAATTAAAGAGAGAATTCTAA
>PVKS010013712.1:0-50111 GCA_004027875.1 Aplodontia rufa
ATATATATATATATATATATATATATATATATATATATATATATATATCACAGTTTTTGATCCATTCATCCAGTGAGGGGCATCTGGGTTGGTTCCATAATTTAGTTATTGTAAACTGAGCTTCTATGAACATAGATTTTGCTGTGTCACTGTAATGTGCTGATTCTAACTCCTCTGGGAAAATACCCAGGGGAGGGATAACTGGGTTGTATGGTGGATCCAAGCCTAATTTTTTTGAGGAGTTTCCACACTGCTTTCCAGAGTGGCTGTACCAGTCTGCAGTTCCACCAAACACAAACATATGCTAGTGTTTCTATCTCCCTGCAACCCCTCCAGCATCTGTTATTGTTTATATTCTTCATTTTTGCCAATCTGACTAGAGCGATGTGAAATCTTAATGTAGTTTTGATTTGCTTTTCTCTCATTTCTAGTGATTTAGAACTCTTTCTCATGACTCTTGTAAGGACACTTGTCCCATTCATGAGGGTTCTGCCCCAAAGACCTCATCACTTCCAACACCATCGCCCTGGGGGTTAGGCTTTCAGCATGTGAATTTAGGAGGGACTTAAATATTCAAAACATAGCACCTGGAATTTTCCTTCTTCTGGCTTAGATCTTTGGCCACTGCCTGTCACTAGCTAAATACAGTTGAAACTGTGATTGCGTAGGTATCAGTCACCTCGTTTAAGAAATTAAAGCAAGAGAATGCAGAGAATGGATCTCAGGGAGAACAGGCATAGGTGACATACATAAGTGACTTTGTAAAAATACAAAAGGCCCACTGAAACCTCAAGGAAAATTAGAAATGAATAACTGTTATTACAGTAATGAAGTATTCTGAGTGTGACTGCCCTTGGGTTTATCAGTGGGTTTTATACTTTCAGATGTTTCTTCCAGGCCTCTGAAGTGTAGATAGTCTGCAGTGAATCAAGTTGGAGTTCAACTTTTGAACAGTAAAGAGAGCAGACTGGATTTTAGACAAATTTTCTTAATTGCAACTGGATTTTCTCCCAGAATTTTAGGCAATAGAAACTTCAGGCTGCGGCATAGCAGAGGTTTGAAATGCTTTTGAGCTTACATAAATTGCAGCATCAATAAATCAGCATCTTGGAACGGATTATTATTAAACAGATAAAATGAATGGAACACCTCAAGGTATCCACAGGGCCGATTTTCAAAAGCTTTCATATATTCTAATATATTAAACTTCTGTTAACTGGAAATTAGCCAACATTTGTATACATATTATTATAAGAAAAATGACTTACTGCCATCCTGTGAATTTTGAGCTCATTTCCAGCAACCTTGAATACTAAACAAAGTGTCTATAGATCAGTCATTTAAAAAATATCCAAGTGCACCTTGGTAATCACTTTATGAGCCATCCATTTATTTCCACGCTGGTAGCATGCAGAACTCCCCCAGGTGTCTCACACTTCTTAGAGAGTGAGTTTGTGTTAGCTGTCCTCTTCCCACACGAGGGCATCAGCGCTCTGAGTAGCTTTAGATTTCACCTTCCTGAGTTTGACTTTAAGAGTTCTGTTTTGAGAAAACAAAAACACTTTATAAGCCTCATACATCTTAGACTGTTTAAAATTAATATTTAGTTTATCCTGCTGGAAAAGCAGTCCATTCTTTTCTTCCATTCATTTAGCAGTGTCATCATACTTTCTTAGATGGGAAAGGAAAAAATGAATGACACCACTGTGACGTTGCCACTCCCTGTGCCCATTTATGCCTTCACAGTCCACTGGGGTCAATTAGTTTCTGCTATATTAAAATGGCATGCAGAATTTTGATGAGAAGTAATGTTATCATGCATGTTCACTTGCAGTGAAAATTAATCTATTTTTAAAATTCAGTGTATATACGTGTTCACATGGTATGGTTTTATTTTCACAACTGAAGATACAGCTATCACACATTGCCCTTGGTTAATTCTAATCTTCACACTTTTAGGTGAAAGTAGTTCAAAGTAACAATGTAGATGCAGCTAATATAGATAGAGCTCTCAATCTAGTTATTGGCATAGGGACTAAGAATTTGTCTGTGAGAACAATGGCTTGACTTTTTCTCTGTCAGCTAAGAGTAAATTGATCATCTCATCATCCATTTTATTCCAATATGCACCTACTTGCTTTTTTAGACTTATTTGTGCCTACTCCACTCTCTGATGGTATGAGTTCCAATTGAAGAGATAATTCACATTTGGTTTTTATTATTAGTTTGATATAGTCTTACATATCGGAGGGAATGGTTGTTAAATAATCGTGCACATATGGATATTGACATAGTGAGATAGTAAGTTAAGGCCAATCCTAGACCAGGATCTACCCACCTTTACTCATTCCCTGAACTCATGTCTCCTTTGTAATCCCACCATACTATAGTTTGAAATGAACATATACATGTATCATAATTGTTGACATTTCTGAGTTTCTCTGCCTTCCTTTGCATAGCTAGGCTTCTAATGGGAGTTGACTATTCCCCATTGTATTGATAACCCCCTTGTCCTTCCCTCCTTTCCCTGTCTCCCTCCTTCTCCCCCCATATCCTTCATAGGTATGGTTTCCCCCAGCTTATCGTTTTTGACCTATTCATTCTGCTTGAAATATGACCCTTAGCCCCCTCTGCATTGTAGGAACTTGGCTCTGTTTTGAGATTCTTAATGGACCACAGAGCTTTGGATTCTTCTTCTGATCTTACCCAGGCCATGTAGCAGGGGTGTGGTCTCTCTCTGACGTAGACTGGAAGAATAAAAATAGCTAAAAAGAAGACATAAATGAAGGGCAAGGAAATATAATTTTAAGCTCCACATATTTTTCTAGTCTTGTCACTCTCTGAGCAATTCTTTCTCCCAGGTTTGTCACTCCTCAATTTCTGGAAATCTGTAAATCTTAGAGTTAACTGTAAATCCAATCATTCATGGTAATTACCTGTGCACTGTTGATTAGCCCACTGATATAAAAATCAAGCAGAGAGATACCACATTTTAAGAAACCTATAATTTACGGGACTTTCCAACATTATCTACTGGATCTGATATTGGAGACCACATCAGCCTAAGGATCCTGAAAATGACCACAGTGATGTCAATCTCACATGATATCCTATTCCCATCTCTCAACAGGTTTTTTTTTAAACAATGATCAGGGAAAACCCCAAATGCACCTCTCTCTTGAATGTGTAATTCTTATTTTCCTCAATAAATACCTGTGTTTTATTGGAACATGCTGAAATACTTCACCATCACCCATGTTGAGAACCCCACTAGTCCTGAGGCACATCCCCATCCCTCTGGGACTGTTACCTCAATGATGATATAGTAAGAACACCACGGGCAGTTTATCTCTACTTATTAGTGCTGACCAACCCCACAATATTACTCACAAATGTGTTTGTGGTTCTCTTTCCATCTTTCTGAAGACATGACACTAAACCTATCTTTTTTCTTTTCAAGAAACTTTGTAATTTAGTTACTCAGAATTTATTCAATCTGCATATAATTATTATGCACCTACTGAGTGCCAGGTACCTGATATTCTTACCTGCATAAAACTTACTTTACAAGCCTACTTTGCTTTTCACTCCAAAGGATGGAAGAAGGAGTTCCCTTCTGGCATTTCTTATTTCTGTGAGGTCTTTTTGTTTCTTTCCTGGGTTTGCACGCCCTCCTGCTGACACTTGATGTGTGAGGTGGCTCTTTATCTACTCACATCCTGCCTGACAGTCACAGTGGGCAGGTTTTGTTTGCACAGGATGATGTAGACCCAGCTTACTCAGTCCCTGAGTTCTGAGCCCTATTCCCCCTCATTCCTCCTTTTGACATTTTTATCATGTGGCTGGAGTGAAGGAGAAGAGCAATCACCAATTTTACTTTATGGATGAGGAGTCAAGTTCAGTGAGGTTAAGAGCTGATTCAGAACCAAACAGGGAGAAGAGGAGGCTTCATATAATACAACAAAGAATACAATTGCAGACATTAGAAAGCTTTGTTCGCACTAGAAAATTTTAAACCATGATTTTATTTTCTCTTCTGTCTGTTTTCTTTTCCCTTTTTAATCTAGAAATTATGGTGATTGTTTTTTATACTAGAAGATAATGCAAATATCAAATAAAAGTTTATGGAATCACCAGTACTTTGATGCACATGCAATTATTAACTATAATAATTACTCTTCATTTAATAACTTTGTGATTTACTCAGAATTTATTCCATCCACATATAATTATTATATACTACTGCGTGCCGGGTACCTAATGTTTTTGCCTGGATAAAACTTACTTTTACTAGCCTACTTTTATGAATTCTAAACTTAACCTTTCCCAAAAATGCTTTTCTGGGTGGAATATGTTATTCAAAGTTCTCAAAAGAAAACTCTGTGAAATAGTTAATCAACTTTGCGAAACATACACACACCATTAAGAAAAAAAAAGGTAGTTTGAGTTTAGTTTTAATTTGCTAAAGTACTAAAATATGGGGCTGGAACAGTGGCTCAGTGGTTACAGCACTTGCCTGGCAGGTGCAAAGACGCAGGTTCAAACCTCAACACCACTTACACAGTGGAGTGTCAGAGCAACAAAAGTCGTGTGAAAAACTAAATAACATTGATTCTCTCTCTCTCTCTCTCTCTCTGGTACCCTCTCTTTTTATAAAAATGTATCAAAATATGAGGATAGTTGAGCCAATCTAATCTTCTACCCTTTCTTCTATTTAGAATATGAGACTGGTTGCCCTGTTTAATACTTGATTCCTGACCACTATTTTGTGTGGCATCAAAGCTTTCCTCAGTTCATCACAGCTTTGTATATTTTCCAATTCAACATGAATGTTTTCTAAGAATTTTTCTTCCTTCTTTTCGAAGCTTCTTTCAAAAGATTTTGAAGAATACTCAGGTCTGTTCAGAAGTAGTCATGCATAAAGATGAACTGCCTTTGTTTTATGGCTGAACACCTTTCCCTCTTGGAACACCTTAAGGGGAACATATTTAACTGATACAGCCAAGGGCTTGTCTCATTTCTCTTCTTCTTCACTTTCCTGATGAACTTTATGAATGGGAATATTTCCTAAATATTCTGGTAGTTTATTTTCCTAAAACTGCTTGTGGATCTTCAAATGTGTGAGTGTGAGAAGGGTGGGGGACAAGATAAACAGCTACAGATTTATGTGGTCCTCATTGTACCCTGGTTTTTTCTTGTTTCCAACTTATTCTTTAGATGAGATAGAATTTGATTCTGTGAGAAAACACTGAACTTCAGAATTCTAACATCATAGACCAAAGAATTTATCTCCAGGAAAAGTTAATAAAAATATGTTTATATTATCCCAGAGCTCTGGGTATTGGGGGAGTCAAGGGGGAGGTGATAGCTATAAACTGAAGCTGATGTGTACATACAGTTTGAGTGTGTCCCCCAAAGACTTGTGTGCTGGAAGCTTGTTCCCCAGAGTAGTGGCACTGAAGTGGTAGAAACTTTAAGAAGTAGAGACTTAGTGTAAAGTAATTAAGTCACTGGGAGCTCAACTCTCATTAATTGATTAATGATGGTCTCTCAGAATATGGTGAGCCTCCCAGGAGTGAGTGGCTTCCCCTGAGAATGGGTTATGGAAAGAACAAGCTTAGCCCTTCTCTAGTCTCTTGCTTATCTCACCATATGATCTCTCCCTCTCGCACTCACTTCCACCAAGATGTTATCTCTCATATGTGATGTAGCCAGGAAGCCTTTAAAAGAGTCACAGAGGCTGATGTCATGATATCAGTCCTCCAAAACTGTGAGCCAAATAAATCTCTTTTCTTCATGTAATACCCAATGTCAGGTATTTTGTTACAGCATCAGAAATAGGATATGTTTACATTGTAGAAATCAAATGATTGAACAAATCCTGAATGCAATGCATACAAAAATCTCTCTGCCCTTAACTTTCCCTCCCATTCTAACTGATAATCTGAATAATAATATTTGTCACTTTTTTTTCTTGGGTTTGTCATTGAGGCCTTCAGTTGTAAGGTTTACTTTTCTGAACTTTGCTTTTCTGACCTCTTTCTCCCCAGTGAACTGATACTTCCAACATAGCTAATTTTCAGGGATGCTTCTCACTTGTTCCTTTACCTCATTGCTCACTTGTTCAACAATTTCATCATGAGATCTCCTGCTTTCTGTTGGAATTTGAAAAGTCATTGTTCTTCTGAATATTACTTAGTCTGATGTTTATTTCTCTCTCTTTTTCTCCTGCACTTCTGTTTTTCCTTTCATCTTTCTTTATTTTCTTCACTTTCTGCCCTTGTCTGGTCATATACAGAACAACCAGGACCATAGTCTCAAGGTCATTTATATATTTATCTGTACATCTATGGATCTATAAAACCCTTGAAGCAGAGGAAGAAAAACTCTGTTATTAATCAAATTTTCTAATATTAACAATAATATTATGCTTGAGTACTTCAAGTACTCAAGCAGCTTAAAGACTCACAAGGGTCATTGAATAAATAGGCAAAAGAAAAAAATTCTTTCCAACCCATGATTGGTTGAGGTTTTTAAGAAAATGCATATTTTAGTTTTTGCTACTGAATTTGGTTCTTAACAATGTTTGCTGTGCTAAGTTTAAATAGCATTATTTTTTTCACAAGAGGCAGTGGGGTTCCTCTTAGAGCTACTTTTGCACTACTTCTTGCTTGATATGATTTATTGTTGCAAAACTGAAGGCAGGCCACATAAAATATTTCTACATGGAATTATTACTGGAGACTTGGCCTGATTCAAATAATAGGGAATGGGTCTTTCATTCTTACAGCTACAAAAATCCTGTAATTTCAGGAAAACCAGGAGTATAAAGAAAGCGAAAAATGTGTTGGGAATCACATTAATGAGTATATCCCTGCTTAGTAACACTATGTTAATGAGGACCAATGTCCACTAGTAGCTTAGGAGGACTCTAGGTTAGCTAGTCACTTTTGTCAAGGACTAGAAATACATCTATGTATTAGTCAAGATGGACCAAGATATGCTACAGTAATAAAACCCTCAAATTTTCAGTAGGATAAATCAACATAGACATATCTCATCCATTCTATGCATTTATTGTGGATATATGGGAGACTCTGCTCATTGTAGTTGTTCTTGTCAACTGAGTAGCTACCATCTTAAGATTTGCCAGTCACTGAAGGAAAAGACCTTGTAAGTGTATTAAAATGGCAATTAAATATTTTGCCATGAAAGTGACATCAATATTTCTGTTGACAAATAATTGGTCCAATAGTCACATGAACTTACTGTACACACAAGGTTTCATTTTGAGAAGTCTAATCCTACCACATGTTCAAAAGAATGAATAAATGGGCATGTATCCTTCAAGCATGAATAACCATCACAAACTAGATCTAGACCTAGTTCTGCTCCCAGAAAGTTCATAGTTAGTAGTATATGAAGAAAGAAGGGGAAAGGAGGGAAAGTGGTAGGAGAGAGACTCACACAATCCAGTATGTTAATCAAATACTGTATTTCCCTGAATGCAGTAATTGAGGCTTGGATTGGGACAAAACAACACAGAGTAATATGGTTAAGGAAATAGAATGTCTAATGAGAGCACAGAGGTTAAGAGTCCCTAAAATCTACCTAGGTGGATCTGAGACTTGTCGCTCCCCACAGCGTTCCGGAGCTGGGAGCGGGCGGAACGACCTGAACCTGGGCCGTTCCCCGAGGGGCCTAGTCAGGAAGGGTCGGGGAGCCGGGAACGAGGGGGCGAACGCCGGCGGCCGGAACGTGGGACCTGCATCTTCTACCGCTGCTGATCTCTCCAACGTCTCTGCTGATCTCTCCGGTTCTATGCGTCTTCTCTGCTTTCTTCCTTCAGGACAGGGCTGCTTGCATCCTCTACCTGACTAGTCACTACTCTATCCATTACAACAACCAATAGGGGTACAGTGCAAACACATTTATCCAATTGTAACAAATGAGTGGCCGAATAGCTTAGTCATGCGGTCAGGCAATTTGCTAATTACAAGCCAGCTGGGCTTCTCAAAGTTGTTTACCACTAATTCTTTTATAAGCCAGCTGGGCCTCATGTTGGGGATCCCAACAAGACTTAAGGCATTATATGAGTCAGCTTGTGGTGAAGTGTATTTCATTCAGTCCTCATAACAAAACTAAAATGTAGGAATGAATAATACTTTTTTTAATAACCAGTGAAATTGGAACTCACAGAATCATACAGAATGAGTAGAATGTAAGTTAAGCTCTTTCCAAATTCCCAGCTTTTAAATAGTCAGATACAAAGGAGGATTCTTTCTTGGTAGGCTTTTTGTCAGGAATAGCAGTTGTGTTTAACTTTAAAGAAACCAGGTTAAAAATACCTTGAAAGAACACCTGTGATCTCAAGCTAGGTTAATTTTGCGTAGCACAAATTATAATTCCAAAATACTAAATGCTACATAAGACATTACATCTATCTTGGCAGGGGGGTGAGGGGAAATCCAGTGGTGCTAATTAAATAATGTATTTCCTTAAAAGAAGTAATTGGGGCTTGGATTGGAACAAAACAATTCTAGTATTCCAGTGTTCATAAACCTAAGTGAATGAATACAATAATGGTTTATTTATGTAGTACTAAAACCATATACTACCCAGTACATTACAATGTAGGGAATAGGCCGAATACAAATACACAAACCTGACTGTTTATTTCTTCAGTTGGCTGTGGGTTGCCAGTGTTTAGAAAAGGATAGTGTCACTGAAGAAATTTACACAAAAAGGTTGATTCAAGTCCCCAGATGTAGGAGTCTATGAACACAGAAAGCTCTGCACATCAATAAACGTAGCTATTCCCAAACAGCACTAAAAAAAATGCTGGGTTGTGCAAGCTGGTCATAAAATCAAGGCAACACACAATTAAGGGTAAAAACTGCTATATATCCTCCAACACCTAAGAGGGCAGCCACATAACAACAACCTACACTTGCCTTCTTGCGAAACAAAGTACTAGACAACGGAAATAATGCATGGCCTATACTAGTTGGAGGAAAAATCATAGAAAGCAATTTCTCTTCATTTCAATATTTAAAAAAAAATAGAGATCTTTCATTTTCCAAGCTTTCTGGCAGCACTAAAGACAATTTCATTGCCTCTGCATTGTACCAACATTGTAACAGATCAATTTTATCTTTTCATTTCCCTCTGCAAATCTTCAGAGCCAGCCAGCCCAGAAGTGGGGCATCTGCTCAGTGCTTTGAGGCCTGAAGAAGATGCCTGTGTTGCCATTTCAGATATTATAACTGGCAGCCCCAACTGACGACCTAAAACTCCCCTGTGTCTCTGGCGAGGCAGCCACCTATTGATTTCCTAATTTTTCATCACCAGGAGGCATCATGGATTTCCTTTTTTTTTCTTTTTTACTAATTATATACTTAATTTGAAATCAGGAAAGGGCAATGGGTAATGCATATTGTGTGTGGGTTAACCTTCTTCAGTTAACCTTCCCAGGTTGCCCTGCATGGTGAATACGAGAAGAGGAAATTGACAAGGATGCAGTGGGAGCCAACCCAGAAAAGGCTCACACATGCTGCAGAAAGGAGCACAGAGGATCTTCTTCCTCCTTTTAGGGTTTGGATTTGACCCTGATGGAAAGTTATGGTTCCAGTACTTTGCTCTCATCTCTATCAAAAAAATCTCATGGTGGAACTGAGTTAGTCTCTCAAGCAGTCATGGAACGGAGGCATTAAGCATAAATAGGGACACATTTTACAGATGAATATTATGTCCTGAACCAGAGGAACACTTTAATCACATGAAAAGGAAAATTCTAACTAGAAGAGGGTAGAAAAAGTAAGATTACTCCTAAAAGTGAGTATGTTATTACATGGGATCCTATGTAATTTCCAGGTAAGATGTCAAGGTGGCAAAGTCAGAGAAGGTACACACTCACACATTTTCTCTGAGTTTTGTGTGTGTGAGAGAGTGAGAATGAGAGGAGTTCTGTTCTTTTGACTTATTTGAATATTTTCTACTGAAAGAAAAAGGAAAATATAGGGAGGTGATACTTTTTAAAGATTAGGATTTCAGGATCATTGTTTGAATAAACCTAAATTTGTGAAAACAGAATCATTTGCACGATTGTCTCTATTTTTTTTTAAGAGAGAGGGACAGTGGGGTTGGAGAATTAATTTTATTTAGTTTTTCACATGGCTTTCGTTGCTCCAAGACTTCCTTGTGTATGAGGTGCTGGGGTTTGAATTCGGGTACTTTGACATGCTGGGCAAGTGCCGTAACTGCCAAGCCACTGCTCCAGCCCTGTCTCTGTCCTTTAAATCAAACTTTTAGGCATGTTTTGTACTTAAGCCACCAGTTCTTCACATTTAAAGTAGAAATGGAATAAAAGGTTTAATATACTTAGGCCTCAAAAATCATCCCTGTAATTTTCCTTTCAACTGGGCTTTTGTGGTTGTGGACCAAAATCTGGCTTTACTTACAAATAGCGTAGATGTTTCAGCTTTGAAATTCTGAACAAAGTTGAAGAATACAGCTCCACCAAGTATCATGAACTGAGTTTGAGAACTTTTGAGATGTGTCCATTAATTTCGCCTTCTCACTGTTACTGCTTCTTTTTATGGCTATCCAGATTTATCTGCCTACTCATTAACACCTTGTTAGTCTGGCCACCTGCCAGGGTTTGGGTCATCTGGGGACACATTTGCCATTACCTCTTCTCTTTACTGGGATCTGCTGTCACTGATCATAGACAAAGCATGTAAGAGTTTGACAACGGTGCCTACTCCATGCCCATATGCAGGTTGATTCTGCCTAGCTAGGGGATATGATTTTTGTTTTGTAGTTTTTCCATGTTGTCTGAAGTCTGTCTGTCTGTCTGTCTCTCTCTCTCTCTCTCTCTCTCGCTGTGTAGTTCTGTCCAATTCCTAATTCTGATCTAATATCAAGAGACAGTTACCCCCAGTATATTAGTTTTCTCTTTTTGAAAACAACAACAAATTTAGTGATTTAACAACACAGATTTTTTCCTCTTATAGTTCCACAGGTCAGATGTCTGACAGAAGTCTCAATGATATAAAATCAAAGTGTCATGGAGCTTGGTTTCTTTCTGCAGGCTACGGGTGGGACTGTTTCCTTGCCTTTTCCTGATTCTAAAAGGTCCTTATGCCTTGACATGTGCCCCTTCTGCTGTCTTCAGAGCCAGCAATGGCCTGTGGAGTCCTTCCAGTATGATGTCATATCATGCTGATCTCTCTTCTTCCTGCTTTTTCTGTTAAGGATCTCAGCAACAGAGATAATCCAGGATTAACACTCTACTTTAAGATCAGCTCATTAACAACCTCAGTTCCATCTGAGATCATAATTTGCCTTTGGCATAGAAGTTAAATATTCACAGAATCCTTAGATTAGGATGTGGATGATTTTAGAGACCATTTTTCCACCTGCCACATCTGGTTAGATTTCCTTTTTCAGATTCAAAAATTATTGAATTAAAGCATACACTCCAGAAGGTACACAACTTGTAAACACAGAACTCAGTAAATTCTCATGATGTTCCCTTTAACAAGTTCATAAATCAAGAAATAGAATATTGCTGCCCTCCCAGAAGCCTCCCTTGGGGTCCATTCAAGTCTCCCCAAAGGGCAACTGCACTTTTGACTTCCTTTTTTTTTTTTTTTTTAAGAAAGAGAGGGACAGTGAGACAGAGAGAAAGAGAGAATCAATTTTATTTAGCTTTTTATGTGACTTTTATTGCTCCAACACTTTGGTGTGTATGTGATGCTGGGGTTTGAACCCGGGTCCACATGCAAGTCAAGCAACTGCCGTAACCTCTGAGCCACCACTCCAGCCCTGCACTTTTGACTTCTAACACCACAGATTTGTTTCAACCATTTTTAAACAGCGTCATTGAGATCTAATTTCTATACCGTACAATTCACAAATCTAAAGTATATGATTCAATGACTTTTAGTATATTCACAGACGTATGCACTCATGGATGCCATCAATTTGGGAATATTTTACTTTCCCCTAAACTCAACATCCCTTACCTATGTGCCCCACCTTCTACCACTGCTTCCAGCCCTAAATACTAATGTCTTCTGTCTTTATAGATTTTTCTGTGCTGAACACTTCTTGTGAAAAAAGTCACACCAGATGTGTTGATTGTGACTGGCATCCTTCGCTTTGCATGTTTTTGAGGTTCATCCATGTTGTAACATGTACCACTGCTTCATTTGTTTTTATTCCACTGTATGGATATATCACATTTTGTTATATATTCACATGTGAATTAAGCATTGGACTATTTGCACATTTTTATTTTATGAGTAATGCTATATAAATATTGGTGTACAAGTTTTTGTTTGGACATGTGTTTCCATTTCTCTTGAGTGTATTCGTAGGACTGGAATTGCTGGATTGCACAAACTGCATAATTAAATGTTGAAGAAACTGACAAAATGTTTTTCAAAGAGGTGGTACTATTTTATATTCCCACCAGCATTTGGAAATAAGAGTTTCTGTTTCTTCATATGTTTTATTGTCTTTTTAATTTTGGCCATCTTAGTTTGTGTGTGAATGTTTTTGGTTTGTATTTCTCTGATGACTAATAATGTTGACTTTTATTTCATGTGCTTCTTGGTCATCTATATATCTTCTTCAGAGCTCTACATATTAATATATTTTATCCCATTTTGATTTGGATAGTCATTTTGTTATTAAATTTCAATAATCTATTATGTATTTTAAGTGCATCAGATATATGATTTGCAAAACAGTTTTTTCCAGTGTAGGTTGTCTTTTTGCTTTATTGATGATTTTATTTGAAACACAAAAGTGTGTGTGCCTGTGTGTGTGTGTGTGTGTGTGTGTGTGTGTAGCGGGTATTGAGCCCAGGAGCACTTTACCATTGTGCTACATCCACAGAGTTTTTTATTTTAAGACAGGGTCTTACTGAGTTGCTTAGGGTCTTGCTAAGTTGCTGAAGCTTGCAATTCTTGAACTTGTGATCCTCCTGCCTTAGCCTCCCAATTCACTAGAATTTCAGGTGTGTACCACTGTGTTGAGCTGAAACACAAAATAATTTAAGTTCAATAACATTCAATTTATCTAGTGTGTGTAATATTTTGATATCACATCTTTAAAAAACTATTGTCTAATCCAAGTTCAAAAATATTTATGCCTAAATTTTGATCTCTGGTCCATTTAAATAAAATTTTGGATGTAATCCAAGGTAGGATACCAAATTTATTCTTTTGTTCATGGATGTCTAGCACCATTCATTGAAAATCTTTCCCATTTTACCTGGTTTTAATATTTTTTTCAGGCTTTTTTTCACCGCAAGTTGCATATATCTTTGTAGTTTATTCTGATGGCTCCCTAATATTATGCTATATGAATATATCATCATATATTCATCCACTCTACCCTTGTTGGGCACTTGGAGTTCTTATGGGTCACAATTGGATTCATGAATTGGGGTATCTGAACTCAGTCTCAAACTCTAGTTTTAGCATAAGGATAAAGTTATTGGATATAATGTTCTATGGAAGAAAATATTGGAGATTCAAGTATGAATTTTCCAATTCAGTCAGCAATCTGAATTCTTCCTTGTTCTAAAGAAATATTCCACAACAGCCACATTGTAGAACTTTCTTGGGGAATATTCAGGTTTGGTATAACAGCAATAAATGATAATGAAGAGGTAGTGCTGGAAGAGTTCATTGTTAGGACTGTTTTTCAACAAATACCCTTCTACTTTATTTGTTCAAGGTTTTGGAATGGGTTCATGCACTGGGAAGAAATCAATGTAAAACACAGAAATATTAACATATAAGTAGGAAATTGTTATGTGGCTTGATGAGTTCTTTGATGTTCCGTATACAATTGGTCTTTAGAGGAAAGAACTTGCCAAGTCCTAGGAGTCACTGAAAAGACCCAGAAGAGGTGATATATTATCTAAGCTGAGATGTGGTTGGTGGGTAGAAGTCCCCACATACTGTGTGTTGTTTGTAAGGGTAATGCTATAGACAGAAAATAATGCCTGTTATCTACTAGATAAACATACTGGGTATCAAGGACATGAGGTGAGTCCATGCTCTGCCTAGAACTGGATTACGTTCTTTTTCTTGTGTTACTGGAAGTTTTTCTTCAAAGGTACTTAAAGAAGCAGAAGCTCTTGATTTCTTTAGTTCTCCAATCTTAAATTACTCAGAGAACAAAGAGAATGAATAGCAAAGAAGTGAAAGAGTAAAGTGAAGGTAGTGTGAAAATAAAAAGATGTTTCAACACTTAGACAACTGTATTTCAATAAACTTGGTTTCCTTTATACTAACATATGTTTTGTCTGTATTGTCCTTTATGAATTGAAAAATCTTACTATCAAAAGGGATCCAGAATCACCATCAGACTACTAAAGAAGCCCACAGAACAAAAAGGTTAAAACCTCTAATTTATAATACAAATCCAAAACTGAATTATGCTAATAGAGTTGGATGCATTATTTCTGCTAAAAGTGAGCTACCTGTGAAAGCTGATTATTAGCATGGGTTGTTGTAAAAAATCAGTTCTTCCTTAGCTCTGTCTGGAAGAGATTAGAAACTGGACTGATTCCAGTGAACTTTGGCAAGTGGAAACACAGAGATATGTACCTGGCACAGTTGGGTTTTACTTCTGGGTAACTGGGTCCTCACACATTCCATTGTAAGGAGCCTACCAAAGGTCTTCCCACTTTTGTTGAAATTTTTTCCTGCACTCAAGTTCCTCTGAGTCATAGTTTAATTTTCTTTTCTTCAAGTGAATCTAAAACCCTGAAAAGAATATAGCTTTTTTCCTTATAAGGTTGTATAGTTACCACTATCTTTATTTCTCTGGAATCTATAAGCCATAAACCTATAAACCTTTAATCACTACAAATCCAGTTTCAGCAAGAAATAACCTGGGCAAGAGGAGGTACGGTGGGCAGATGTATAATCCTCTAGTTGTTTCCCCAAGAGGATCATTTCCTTCTCCTTTAAGCAGATGTCAAATTGGAGTGGTACAGCCTTTCAGCAGGATTACTAGGGAGACTCTGACACAGGAAGTTCATCTCTGTGTATCACATTAGGAAATAAAATTAGCTTTTTCCTGTTACTTTTCATCAAAATACACAAATTCTGATTATTTGAACATAATTAGATTTCCATCCTTAGCGTATGCTTTGCTGTGAGTTGCTAGGTACCATTGAGAGGGAAGAAAGCTCAATCATTAGTACAGCAAAAGAACCAAGCAGCCTAAGTGCTGCATTTTGGTGACTTGAAATAGTCGTGTTAATGTCATTCTGGTAAATATGAGTTCCATAATTGAAAGGAGTAGTTTTAGTATAAACTTCTTTAGATTTTTTAAGAATAATGAATAATACCTATTTTTCTATACCAGGAATCAGCTAGTTTATGGGCCAAGTCTTACTTAGCATCTTTTATAGATAAAGATTTTTGGAACACAGCCCCTCCCATTTGTTTCTGTGGTATTGTTAGCTTTTGCCCTGCAACAGAAGAGTTGAGTAGTTGCCACAGATCATCTGGCCCACAAAGCCTAGAATATTTACTATCTGGTTGTTTACTGACACCTGGTCTAGACTACAGGATGTCTTCTCTATCAGTATGTTTATGAGAAAAGGATGTTTAATGCTTTAAGAAAGCTGGAAGTATTCAGTGGTTCCACATTTGGTCTGATTTGTTCAAAGACTCCGAGGCCAGCCAATGCTTCCAATTATCCTTCTGTAAGTCACAAGGGACTTATAAACTTTTTGAGATTGCAGGGACAGCTGTATTAGTCATACCTCTGTCTACATTTGAGGAGTCATGAGCTAAACAACACTAAAGCAGCAAATCAGTGTGCAGAGTCAGCATGGCACCTGTGGGTGTTCTGGAAAAGCTAACAATTTGTTGTCTCCTCAAATTAATGTTCTTTATATTTTCAAGATGTATTCAGCTGAGAGACTGGGTGCAGTGTGGTTGAGAGGAGAATGGGAGGACTCTGTTAAGAATCTTCACAAAAGGGCTGGAGCAGTCATTCAGCAGTTAAACTGCTTATCTGGCATGTGCCAGGACATGGGTTCAAACCCCAGCACCACATACACAATAAAGTACAGGAGCAATGAAAGCCACATGAAAAACTAAATAAGAATTGATTTTCTCTCTCTCTCTCTCACTGTCCCTCTCTCTCTTTAAAAAAGAAAAAACAGGGATACTTAAATTTTTTCTGAGAATACGAAGGAGTGACTATTAGTAAACAACAGTATCATTATACATATTTTAGTCTTTAAGCCAGTCTATGAATAAATAAATCACGAAAAATATCTCTGGAATTCTAATAAAACACATAAAGAGGATTGAGGAAGGTGACCCTTAACCTGTTGTACAGTTGAGGATTCTTAGGGGAAGCCAGCAGGTTAAGAAAAGAAGAAAGTAGGTTAGGATGGAGGAATCAGGGATTTCAAAGGACCATTGCTGATGAGGTCAGAAGCCAGGACTGTTGAGAAAGAAAATTTAGGCTTTTAGGAAGAATAATATGCATACAATTATGAAGCTAAGAGTGGACATAGATTTGGGAAAAATTATTTCCATCACACTCTCTGTTGCTTAAGTTCTTTTTGGGGTTTGCTCTGTCTTCTTGGCACAGAAATAATAGATGGGACAGGTTCTGCTCTATGTCTGCTTTCTGCAACTTTGCTGAGACTTCAGTGAGTTTTAAGAAAGCAGCAGAGGTTGCAAAGATGTGACTCAAGAAGACAGCAATGACTCAGTCAACAAAGTGAGGATGCAGAAGGAGTGTTGCTATTATGTTTACACTTAGTTAAAAGAATATCACAGTCTGTACATTCATTCAACTGACCTTTATCTATTAAATGCCTGCTATTGCAAGATTTTGTATGGATACAAAATACAGTTGAAAATTAAGAAATAGAGCCCCTCCCATCCTCTTTAGAAATCTACCTGGTTCAGTTGTGCATACATCAAGTGAAGCCAATACAGATAAACTACTGCAAATCTCTTCAACAATCAGAAATTATATTCTCATTCCTACACTTAAGGTCCCTTCTTAGTAATTCCAACATCTCCCTCAATGTGTTTCCATGGTGACCTGTGGTTATTTCCTGTACAGGTTGAAATTTAGCTTGGTGCAGTTTATACACCTTTAATTCTAATGACTTGGCAGGCTGAAGCAGGAGGATCCCAACTTCCAGGCAAACCTCAGCAATCTAGCCAGGCTGTCTCAAAACAAAAATTTTCAAATGGCTTGTGATGTAGCTCAGTTGTACAGTGACCCTGGGTTGAATCCCCAGAACTGCAAAATACAGAAATTAAGTAATTACTTTAAATCAAAAAATAGGGAAAATACTTCTTGCCCTTGTAATGCCAATAGTAAGAGAGAAGCCTGAGGAAACCAATAATTACAGGATGAGTGATCAGTACTCATCAGCATTATGCTAAGGCTGCTTGGGGTAGGGTCCCCGAGACAGCCTTGGGGTCTTGGTGTGGAATGTGATCAAGGGAGACTTTCCTTAGAAACTATGAAATAAATCTTGAATGGTAAACAGGAGTAAATCAAGGGCACTAGGTGAAGGAAGGCGGCCCAGGTGTTGTTTACTTCAGGTATGTATGAAAGGGAGTTTCTTCTTAGGGGCAACTCTTAATCCATGGAAGATACAAAGTGACAGATAAAGGCTCTCCACTCTTGTGCTCTGGTTAGGGAAACATGGGATGCTGTCTGTAGGCTTCTCAGGACATCCCAGTGAGTGGAACCCCTTGGCTCACAGCAGTCACAGTGATGGTACAACCGTGCCCTGGCTTTTCATTTCTCACACTTCTGGCATACTCACTCCTATTCCCTTCTAAGCACAACAGACAGCTCTGTGAGGTCCCCAGAGTTGGTACTGAGTACTCACAATGCTGCCAGAAAATTACTGTAGCTGGAGAACAGATGCCTGTGGACAGGATAAGAGAAGGGCTGTAGTGTTAAGCAAGGACTGGATCAGAAAAGACCTCAGGTTCCCTCTGAAGGGTTTGCAGCTTTGTTCTGAAGGCAGTGGGGGAATAATGGAGTTGTTAGCCATGGAATGACATGATAACATTCCTATTTCAGCACTTGTGCTCTAATATAATGCTACCTATAACAGACCCTAAACAACCTTGTTCATGAGTTGCAAGATTTCCCAGCAAAAGACTCCAGGTGTCTCAGGACAGTTCTTCTAAACACTCCTAGTTTGTACACAAAGTAGATCCACTATTACATAGAGAATATATTTAGAAAATGAAATATAAAACTTTTAAATAATTTTATAATAGTAAAAAAAATATATACTCATAATAGCAACTTTTGGAAATAGAGAAAGAAAAGCAATAAAATTAAAATTAGGCTTAGTCCTTTTGCTAGCAGGTATATTGCTACAATTTTGATATAGTATCAATGCTTTTCTATATTTTTCCAACTGTTAATTTATGAATGTATATTTTGTGTCACATATTGTATTGCATATTCAAATTTGTGTCTTTTTTCATTTAACATTATGCATGAACACTTCCCAAGGACATTAAATATTTTTGAAGTCATGAATGATGATGAGCACATAATAGTCTGTTATTATATTTATGGGCCATAATTTAATGAATCTCCAATTGTGGGACATTTAGTTCATTTCCAATTGTATGCTATTATAAATAATGGTGCGTTATTTCCTTGTGCCTTAATCTTTGTCTGAATTTACGACCATTTCCTTAGGAAATGCCTACTAGAAATCTCAAAAGAAAAAATTTTAATTCTTTCCTAGATAAGGCAAGACCCAAATAAATAAATAAATTATAGTTAGAATACAAAAATGTAAACAAATTATAGAAAGGCTTACCAGTTTATAATTTTCATAATATTTATTGCATAAAACTACTCTGTCACCCTTCTTTCTATATTGTGAAGATGTTATCCTTTAAAAATATTGGTTATTTCAAGAATGAAATGTGGGTTGTGCTGGCAAGTAGGTGGAGGGCTCAATCCATTCTGTCTCCCAACAGATACATTGTGGGCCCCAACCTACTTCCCTCGGACTTATCTCTGATTTCCAACTGTGGTGGTTGTGATCAACTGTGCTGACAGCATCCCACCTTTAGTTGCATGGTGTTCCTTTGCCTGTTCTTCCTGGAGCTCCTTGGACTCAATGGTACCCTGGGGAGGCATGGGAGGAGCTCACTCTATCCTAGTGCTTGTGGTGTTTAGAAGGGCTGGGGAATAAATACTCCTGTGGGCAGCCTGTCACTGATAAGAGATTAAAATTGATATGCAGACATTATCACCTCCCAACCTAGGGCATTGAATAGGCCCCTCAGGAGAGCTCAGGAACTCTGTTCCTGACCTGAATAACTCATCACTACAATAGCTTTTTTCACCTTCTATCTCTATTTCCTCTTCCTGCTTTCTGGGATCACTGTCCAAATAAAATATGTACCAATGTCCCTTTCTGAGGCTACACTGTCAGGGGAACCCAACCTAAGATATTCAGGGATAACAGATTTCTCTATCTGGTGGCTTTTCCATCTACTAAATCCTCCAAGAGGGCACATGGGTGTGTAGAGGACTGTATGGGTGGTGCCAGTGGGTCAGATCCAGAAGCATCAGGTATCATTGCTGTCCAAAGGTCCTGGACAGGTTTCACTCAGGTGAGAGATGGAGAATTATGGGCTGAATGTGCATCCACAAGGAAAAAAAGACACAGATTAAGGAACATAGAGCATCCTCTAACACACTATCTTATTTCAATGTCTTCAGAAAGGAAACACCACTTGCCCATTTTGTCAGTAATAGGGAAAGACCAAAGATAATTGTTCTGCCTCAAAGTGTTAGAAATTAGGACTATGTTTTTCACTTTACTCTGTACATGTAAAACTTGTTCTAGTTCTTTCCCCCTGAAATTATGGCTATCAGATTCTTTCAAAGGAGTTTCTGTTTGCTAAATTTTATAAACTTTTTCCTTTGTGAATGTAGGTTTTCTTGTCCTCAAGTATTCTCTGAGTTACTTAAGTGGTGGTCTTAATTGCAATGTTGTAGAGCAGGTTTAAATTCATTTGCACCTAGTATATATTTAGTCAATGAATATTTTAAATACTTAAAGGACCTCTGTACCAAGAAAGAAATTGATGTGGATGGGATCTAACCTGATTCTTCAGCTTATTAACTGCGGATATGGATGAATCAATTAAATTTTGTTAGACTCAATGCAGAAATTTTTCAGTTCTTATACAAAAGAATCTAAATATATAGCACACAGTCAGAAAATATTAACTATCCTTTCAGAATTCCTTGAGATTGTCATTAACTTACATGAGAGAGAAGAAATCAAAATTTTTATTTATTAAATAACTCTCCCTTTTAATTGTCCCATTTTACTGAGGTGTGTATTCAAACTAAGGGAAGAACTAATTTGATAAAGGAGACTGGAAGATATTTTAGGTAGGAAATAAGAAAGAAGTCACAAACCAAATGATAAAAGATAAGGAACTCTGCGGAAACAAAAATATTTAATTTTTTTAATGTTATGGCCATCTGGTGTATGATGTGAATTCTCCATTGTCATAAAACATTAGCACAATTAATATAAATAAACTTGCTAATGCTTTTGGAGTTATGTTTTATCTGAGCTATTACACATAACTGAATCTGGTCTGATGCAGGCTTGAGTAATCTAAAAAAGGACAAGTCACATGGTCTGGCACATCTGAAGCATCTTCTATATTTCTGAAGAATTGTATGCACTTTTGAGTTTAGAAAGTCTAAGTCACAGGGACTTTCTAAAATTCAGATGGGAGGTAAAATGCAGGAGTCCTTTGGAAATGGAGTGTTCAGGGATAGGACTGAATATAATTTGTTACTTCATTTAGTACAAAGATCATGGAGTTTACAAATCCATAAGAGGCTTACCAGAATAACTGGCTTTATTTTTCAGAAGGTAATACCACAAGAATGTGGTAGTAGAAGATAATTAGAACTGTATTTGAACACCAATCTGACACTTATTTTCTGAATGCCACTGGACAGACTGGGTGACATCTCCCATCTCAAATTCCTCCTCCATAATCAGGGATAGGGGTCCTATCTTGCAAAGTGTAGGGTCAGGATTAAGTAAATGAATATTTGTAGTATGCTTGTTGTTGGTCCTGGCCAATAGTAGGTAGCAGCTTATTATTAATAATAAAAAATAATAACACTATTATGATTGTATTATTCTGTCATGTGATATTAATAGGATACTGAACAATGGGCAAATTATTTTCTCATTCCCTGTTATGGGTTGGATATGAGGTGTCCTCCAAAAGAGCCTGTGTTACTGCAGCAGTGTTTAGAAGTAAAATGATTGGATTGTGAGAGATATAACATAAACACTCCACCTTAGTTTGAAGGGACTGGGTGGTAACTGTGGGCAGTTGGGGCACAGCTGGAGGGGCCATGGGGAAGGCTTGCCCTGGAAGGGAGCAATTATAGCCTCTTCCCCTCTTTTCTAATGCTCTGCTTCCTGGCCTCCATGCATGGAGCAGCATTTCTTCACCATGTCCTTCACCATAATGTGCTGCCTCACGTTGGGCCCAGAACAACTGATTCAGCTGTCTATGAACTGAAACCTATGAAACAATGAATCACAAATAAACTTTTCTTCTTAGAAGTTGTCCCTGTTGAGTATTTTGGTCACCGTGATGAAAAGCTGACTAATGTACTTTCCAAGGGTAAAGGTAACTCCTGTTGGCACCAATATTTACCACACAAATGCCTGACACAGCTATGGCAGATAAATTTGTTCTGTGTCTCAAAATTATAAAAACTATTCTTGGAGGCATCAGTCTGCAAAACATATTCATGAACTATATAAAATAAAAAGTGGAGGCATTCAGCCCCACCTTGTGCATGTGCATGTTGTCATGGTCAAGGTACTAAGGAGATGTGGAGAAGACTGGCATTAAGCTTTCATAAATAGACTATAATTCATTATTTGGTTATCAGAGTGATTCAGTTTAATAGACTGTAACACAGGAAGAAGCCAGAGTGTCTTACATACTGTTAATATGCACTTGATAATTATCTATTATTTACCTTATGTCTTTATTTTCAAGATGCATGGTAGTTATTTATAGCAGGTAGATAATAGTCACCTTACTAGAGGGCTTTGGAAAATAAATATAGGATAGTATTAGGAACTAGGACTGATTCTAAGTCTTTATTTTTTATAGTTGACAGGATCCAGCAAATGTGGTATAGAAATGATAATGTTTGATCTTCATTCCAACATTGAAGTTCTTATTGTCAGAAAAAAGAGATGCCTATTTTTACTCGCTCCTTGTATCTAGAGAATTTCCTAGTAGAGTGATTTCACTGGGCCAGCATTTTGTGGCCTTTGGTCTTATTCAAATTTCCAAATGAAGATGTCAATTGGTATCACCAAAAGTGAACTTAGGACCAACAAACTTTTCATGGAATCCTTATGTTGGCAAAATCTGTGTGCTAGCAATCTTGATTTTACTGAACAATGATAGTGGATGCTATAATGTCAAATTATGTGTTTACTGAGAGGCAGAGTTACCATCATTCCAAAGGATAAATATGGAAAGGTATCCCTTTTGCTGGATCCATGAGTGGGTCCAGGCTTGCTCCAGCCAAGAAATGGCTTGTTAAATAGATTATGGCCTGGATTTTAAGCATCAATTACTCAGTCAAATATATTTGTACAACCTAATAGTATCTCTTTTGATAGAACACAAGAAGAAAGGCAGTGGTAAATCACCTCCAAAGATAGCTGTCAATAATTCCTGCAGTCCCTGAATGTTCATAATATTTTTCCATTAAAAATTGGAGTTTGTCCTCTATTTAAATCTGGGTTGTTCTTCCAATAATTTTGATCAATAGATTTCTGCTGAACTGATAATTCTAACATTTCTAAGCTCTGTTAATTCCTCTTGAGATGCTCATTCTTGCAATCAAGTCACCACACAGTAAGGAAGACCAAACAGTAACAAGAAGAGGCCCAGGCAGTGAATAATGTCATCCCCAGCCCTAGCTGATCTCCCTGTCAGCAGCCAGGATCAACTGCCATTCAACCAATACAATAGAATTGGATAGGCAGCTCTAAGAATCATTAGAGGTAATTGTTGTTTAAGATACTATGTTTTGTGTTGGTTTGTTGTGCCATAAAAATAACTAAAAATAACTAAAAAGAAAGTCATAAGGATTAATGAGGGTTAGACATGTGACAAGATTAATAATTTCAGAGTCAACACTACTCATATGATTTTAATTTAGAACATATATTAATTTAATTAATTTAGAACATAGCTACTTCTCCATATACTTTCCCAGTTCAAGCCATTGACTGAAATAAGACAAGAGTGGAGAGAACATGGAATGGGAAGTTGCTATGCTTGGCATCCATCCATTCATCATTACTATGGCCTTTTTCTTTTCCATTTGCACGGAGGGAAGTTCAAATCGATTACCAGCATCATAACTGAGTCAGTTGCAGGAATGATGTAATGGTGAATATTTGGGGATTAGTGGTGGCCTTGAAAATGATTTCTTCACAATCTAATCCCCTGGAATCATCTGTGAATGTTGCTTTATTTGAAAGAAAAAAGAAAAGGTCTTTGCAAACAAAATTAAGTTAAGAAATTGAGATGAAGAGATCATCCTGGATTATCTGGGTGGGCCCTAACATGTAGTGATAAAAATCCTTACAAGAGTCAAAAAGGAATGAGGCAGTGTGTTCATGAAGGCAGATTTTGGAGTAATATGATCACAGACCAAAAATTCTTAGGGCCACCAGATGTTAGAAGAGGTAAAGAAAGAATTTCCTCCAAACACTTCCAGAGGAAATATGACTGATAGATTTTGAATTTCTAGCTTCTAAAACTGTGATAGAATAATATCTGATGTTTTAAGCCACAGAGTTTGTGGTAATTTAATAAAATAGCTTCAGGAAACTAATACAGATTTTGGTACTGGGAATGGGCTACTGTGGTAATAAACACCTAAAAATGCAGAAGTGGCTTTGGAACTGGGCAATGGGTAGAGATTAAAAGAATTTTTTGTCATGCATATTAGAAAAAACCTACAGTACCTTGAATAGACTGTTGGTAGATACACGGAATCCTCCAGTATTAGTGTAGGGGGAAATGAGAAACATGCTAAATTAATGGAAGTGGCAAGGAAAGCAACCCTTGTTACATGGTAACAGAAAATATGGAGAAACTTTGTTCTACAGTTGTGTGGAACATAGAATTTTCAGCAATTAATCCTGATACTTAGCGGAGGAGGATTCTAAGCAAAGTGGTCAAATGTGGTCTTTTTATTGCAGCTATAAGAGGAACTACATGAGGAAAGAAATAAATCAACAAAGACCCTGTTGAGGAGAAAAAAAATAAAACTAGCACCTGATGATTTGGGAAATTCTCAGTATGTCTTATTTGCAGAAAATGCCTTAGCATCTTTCTTGATACTCTGCCATCAGCCTGTGAATAAGCCCGTGCTATTCTACTGAACAGTTAGAGAACCCATGAAGAAGAACCCAGCTGGCCTAATCAAAGTCTTTCTAGGACAGCTACTGGACATCAGACACCCATATATGTGTGAGCTCAGCTCAAGAATAGTTATCTAACCCAAGCTTCAGGTGACTGAAATTCATGAGCAAACCCAACTGACACAGACCCTGGAATAATAATCAATCCTTATTATTTTAAGGATCTAATTTTTGGGATGGTTTGTTAAGCAACAATTGCTAACTGATGCAAAATGCAAGATGATTTTTTCTGTAGGTTGTTGAGGATGACTTTTATTTCCTGTGATCAAATGAAAGTGTATGAAAAACTCTATGGTTAAATATGGCTTTCATATTTCATATAGGAAAGTTTTACATAAGTATCTGCAATCTAAATGGAAGAAGAAAGCAAGAGAACTTGCCTTGAAGCAAGTTTATTATTTTTGTTTTGGAATCTATATCTGGGGAGAGAATTGGGGATCCTTAAAGAATTGACACTTAACTATGAACTTCAAAAGATGAGTAATGAGTTGGTTAGATTAACAATAAGGAACAGGACTGGCAAAAAGTTATTCCAAGCATAGGTTTCAGCTTGAGCAAAAGCCTAGAAGCATTTGTGCTTAATATATTTTTAATAAATAAGCAAGTGTCCATGACCATCCCTCTAGTGCTTTGCTTCATTACCATCTTCAAAACAACACCCACGTTGCTCAGGATGCCAGCTGCCAGCCTCCCCGGCACTTCTTCTCCCCTTCCTTTAACCTACAAAAACACTGCCTGCCGATAACGTGTAAGTCTTTTTACAGAGGAAATTGGGTGTGCAAATCCTGAGATTAGACAAACATCCCTCATTAAAAATTGTAATCCATTGGCCTGCCACGTTGACACCTTAATTCTGAACTCTGAACAGCCTGCACACTCAACAACCCGGAACAGCTCCACCTTCTTCATCTCATTCCCAGTTCCCTCCCCTCCTTGCTTGAGTAGCCACCAGAAAATGACATAGTCTTCCAGATGGGGTAACACAGCCTTCTCTTACTTGCAGTGATAATAATGTTTTCTCAGTTTTATTACAGTCTCTTGAGAGTGGGACTGATTTGCATATTCCCTAACACTTAATTAACGATGTCACCTTCCCAGTGCCTTGAAAACAGTTTGCATTTTTTTCTTCCTCCCTGGGCAGACCTCCAACAGTTAC
The DNA here is from genome assembly GCA_004027875.1 of Aplodontia rufa. Classification (NCBI taxonomy): domain Eukaryota; kingdom Metazoa; phylum Chordata; class Mammalia; order Rodentia; family Aplodontiidae; genus Aplodontia; species Aplodontia rufa. The sequence continues at coordinate 25,725 of PVKS010013712.1, forward strand.
CTCCCACATTTTCTGCTGCAGTCCTTTTTATTACTTTAATGACAAATAATTGGACAGATTCTGAGTAATGAGGGTGAGAGCCAAAGGACTGTTGCAAGGGAGACGGCTGCATGTTACAAGACACTTTTAGTGGTCTCTAAATCAGACAGACAAGTAGAGTAATGATCATCTTGCCGTAATGAGACACAATTAAGAATCACTGCAGCAAATGACAGAGCAGTTCATTGAACAGTAACCTCCTTCCTCACGTTCTCTCTCCCCATTTTTTTTTTGCCAAAAGAGATCGAAGCTTAATTATAGCATTGCCATTTGTAAAGCTATCCTTAAGATTGTGTCAGCACTTCCGATATGAATTACATATTTTCAAGGGTTTATTACTTAAACATAAAATACTGGCTCCATTTTGAAATTTTGGATGTCAGCTCTTGATCTAAGAGTCAGAAAATATAAATTCTCCAATATTAGGAAAGGTCTTACTGGTGCTCTTTTTATAGTTTGAATGCTAGGTTTAGATTAAATGGATGAGGATTTGGGGGCAGATTTCTAAGGAAAGGCCTTTTTGTCCAGTGTTTCTCAAACTTCAGCATATGTCAGGACACGAGCAGATCCAAAACCACGTGGAAATTATTGTTCTCTCTGGAAACATACTCAGTGACCCATCTTCCACTATAAATGGCGACTCATTTTTTTCAGCCAATTCTTTAATAAGATAAATAAAAAATTAAATGTATGCTTGATGGACCACAGAAAATTCAAATGATAAATTCTTTATAATTATATTTTATAAGTTTTTACTGGTCCCTTTCCTAATGAGTTGAATGTCTTTTGGAATATTTTCTTATACCCTATAAAAGTTCTCTTTTTCCAGAACTACCTGTATCTCCCAAAACACTATGTTTGGAATGGCCAAATAATTTTTAATTATGAAGATACTGAAATGACAATAAAATATGAATAAGTTTGCCTGAAGTCATAGAGATTTTGTGATAATGTTAGAAACATCTTTCTGGGTGCTCATTCCACTGACTTACAATGCATTTATTTTATATATATGAAAGGACAGATTTGATGTCATTATACTTAATTCCAATTCTTGTGTGATTGTTTCAGAGCTACATAATTTGCTAACATATGCCAAAGTTTGAGAAACACTGGACCAAAGGCCCTTAAAAATCTGCCTTAAATATCCTAATCCATGTCACATAAACTTAACATTCAAGGATCAGATAGAAATAGAGCCCCTCTAAGACCTCTTCCAACATGGAGAATCTTTATTTTCTGATTCTCTTAAATCAGGAGCTGATTCCCTAAATTTTAAAATGCATCCAGTTTTTATGTTTGACTACTAAATCAGTTAGAGAAATTGAAGAATAAGTCATCATTTCTGTCCAAATATTTTTAGAAGAATGTGGAAACACAAATAAATATTCACAAGGTTACCTCCATCTTCTTTTCTTGGAAGTCACATTGCAGTTAGCCAGGGGCTTTAGACTACATACATGTTGCATAAGAAACAGAAAATAACTTTTGAAAAATGGAAGCATTTGGTAATGACTGTCAATGTATCTGTGAAAGGAAACTCAAAAGTGAAGGCAAGTAGCCCTTTTTCTTCTTTCAATGATTTAATATACCTACCAATTTTTTTAGCTTTGAGAGATTTCACCTAAAGACTAGTTAGTGAATAGATGTTTTTGAATAATTCAAAATAAAAAAGTGTGCTGATTTGCAACATTTATGAGATTCAAATGCCTGAAGTTAAACATCTGCAGAACTCTGCGGCTCTGTCATGTGCAGGAACATAGGAGACCCTGAAAATACTCTCAGTGATTATAATACTCAGGGTAGGTTAAGTTATGCTGTGGTAAGAAAACCAATAAATAAAACAATTGCAAATTTTCATACGTGTTTATTTCCTGCTCATGTGAAATCTATTGTGGGTCCAAATGAAACCCAGGGCAATGTTCCTCCATTTGGGAACTCAGTTAACCAGGCTGCTTAGAACTCTCGGCCCCTCCATCTCTGCTAAAACTGCCTCAGTCATGTTGGCAAGAGAAGAGAATCCTGAAGGGTCGTGCATTGGCAAAGAAAGCTTAACTCAGCAGTGTCAGAGTCACACACCTTGCCCAATTCCAAAGTGGTAGGGAAAAGCAATCCTCTTACATGTCCAGGAAAAGAAAGACTGAATAAATGTAAGTCCTGGAAGACTCTACCATAGTGGTTCATACAAAATTTCCTTTGTCAGTAGTCTACACAAAATTAACTATTCTACCTAGAGTCTATCTTCACTTTCTAATTGTGAGGTATGAAATTTTTATTTGTTATTCTGGTTAATTGTTTCTATTCTACAGTTTAATCATTGAAACATAAATTAAGGCCTTAATTATCATGGTTATATATAGTTTACATAGTTTACAAAATATATGTGTGTGCTAGCTGACATTAAATATATATATACATATATATACACACACACACACATATACATACATATATATGTGCATATATATATATTATAATCCTGCAGTAATGTGTATAGAAAGTTGTCATTATCACTTTTAGAAAATGAACTCTATTTGGTTTAGAAAATTCTCTAGGTTTTCCTAAGCACTGAAGATAAGACCGTGTTTTAGTCAGTTTTTTCATTGCTGTGACCCAAGGACCTGACAAGAACAATTTCAGTAGGAAAAGTTTATTTTGGGACTCAAGGTTTCAGATTAATCCATAGAAGGCTGGCTCCATTCCTTGGGACTCAAGATGAGGCAGAACATCAGGGCAGAATAGAGTGATGGAGGACAGCAACTCAAGATGTCACAGTAGGAAAAAGAGAAAAGGATTCCATTCACCACATACAAAATATATACACCCTAAGGGCACACCCTCAATGACCTACATTCTCCAGCCATACCCTGGCAGCCTACAGTTTCCAGGGGATCAACTCATTGGCTAGGTTAAGGCTCTCCTAACACAATTATTTTACTTCTGAGTCTTCCTGCATTGTATCACATGAGCTTCATCCAAACCATAAATGACCCAAAACCAAAATTTTCTGAATAAGTGCTATATTCATTCCACTGTGCCATATTATTGTATTTGCTGGAACTCTTTATGATTATTTCTCTCCAATAATGAAGTCAAAATTACTTAAACATGGAATATTCTAGGTCTGGTTTGCCTTAGAGTTTCAGACTCAATTTAGGGTGTTTATGAGGTTTGGAGCTGTTTTGTCATAAGGTTGCTTTAGAACTCATTAGTTAATAATTTCCTTAAAAGTGTAAAATGCATTCTGATTTTATCCTATTTTATTTGATCCTCACATGTGCTTTTAAAATTCAAGATTATTGGCCATTAAATTAATTTTATTAAATTCCTGCAATTACAGGGTCTTAGCTAATGCAGTTCTAATATGTGCCATTTGTACTTCTTTAGCAGTAAATTGAGATCTGTCAACTTTTATGGTGTCGTTTTATAGTTCCTTTTACCCCAGAACTTTAAAGCTTTTTTTACATTAGCATTAAGAGAAACTGAACTTCTTGGAACTAGGTATTTGCCTTTTTACTGAGGGAGAAAATGAGGCCCACTGGGGACCATATTGCACCTTCTCCAGACCAGTTGCTCCCCTCTTGGTTCTGGTAGCATTCATACTAACATTCAGAATTAATTTGCCCATATAAAAATGAATCATGAATGCAATTGTAAGATATATAACATCCACCCACAAAGTCCAGTATACAAGAATTACAGCGTTTTTTTTCCCCTTTCTTGAACTAACTTGGGATAGATATTTTTACAAGCTCCTGTTCCACAGGGTGGTAAAAACTTAACTTCAGTGTATTTAGAGTAATTGAAGTGGGTGCTGTCTGTGCCTCCTCTGTACACCCTTGGCATTCACCAATCCTACATATGTCAGTAGTGTCTCACTGCCAACTTCTACAGCTCTCCCCGTGGAGATTCACTTGCTCACACACAGGAAAAATGCAAGCACTGTGGAGTAGTGTTCAAACAATTATGGATGGATGTTGGAGAAGAAAAATCTGCTAGCTAGCTGGACTCTCAGGTGGGAAACTGAGAGGTGTTTTCCACACTTTCCATAGGTTCTTATTGTGATTGGTTCAAAGTTTTCCATAGCAGTAATCAGTTTATTTAATGCATATGTATTACACTCCTCTTCTTCCTTGTTACATTTCTCCAATTCTCTGTGAATACTTCCCATGATCACTCAACTATGCCTCTTATGCTCAAATCCCTTTCTCAGAGTCTGTTTGGAAGGACCAGTTTAAGACATGCTCCCAATTTTCCCAGAACTACATGTAAGTTTCGATAGCTCTCAGAATGTCAAAAAACAAATGAAGAGCTTGTATTTTATGAGACTGAGGCCCAAGTATGAAAAATTCATGGCCTAAGATATAAAGGATGTAAGGAGAAGTGGCCCTGCTCTTTATTACACCTTATGGAGAAGTGTGTGCTTCTCATCCATCTGATGGTCCCAATTCCCACGTACAGAGACAGTTCCACCAGAGGAAACAGAGTATAACTCAACTTAGAATTATGACTGCTGCCTGTTTATGTGACTTCTTTGTGACAGTACACCAGGAGGCACAGACAGGAATTACCACCCTGGCAGGAGTAATTGTCTCTGATCATTATAATCAGTAATAAGGCATCTATATCATGGGGCAGAGAAGAACATGTCAGGCATTAAGATACTCTACTTGGGTATATCTTTGTACTCTAATGTTCATTTAATTCTAAATAGGCAAGGGGAGAAATCATAGATTATAAATACCTGAAATTTCTCAGTAATGGAGGTAAGTGTCACTCCACTAGGAAAGCCACCTATACCAACATAATAGGTAATAAAGGATGGAAATACAATTAGCAATTATGGTTTAGGAGTCAAGAGCAATGGCAGGTCCTGTGGTTTGATCCACAAATCTCTGTAATATAAATTTATCTAGGAATTGTGACCACAGAATCTGGGAGGGCCTAGATGCTGGCTGGAAGGAATGGAATGTGAGACACCAGTGGATCCAAGCAGTAAAGGAAGTGACTGTGTAGGACATACTTTTGGTGCCCCACTCAGCACCATTAGGTAGTTTGCTGAGAATGTTGATTGTGACAACTTAGAGATGGATTTCTACTGGGTAGAAACTAATTGTATTCGATGAGGTTTTAAGTATCATCTTTTTTATCTGAAGGAGGATCACAGATAAAGGCTGAGTGATGGAAGAGGACCAAAGGTCAGCACTTGCCTCAAAGAAATAGAAACCCATTGTTCAATTCTACTCAGGAGCTCTTGTGGTTTTGAGTTCATACCCTTTCTCAGTTCTTACCCTTTTTTTACCCTGAATTTCTCCCTTTTTTATATGAAATTTCTTGATCATTCCCTTAATTCATCATAAATATGTCAATCCCTATTGCAGGGTATGCTTCAAGAAAATTTGAACTAAGACTCTCAGTTATACCCAGTAGACCCTTTCTTGAGATTTATAGTTTAACAGTGAAAAAAAGCAGGGGAGAGGGGGAGACTACTTCTCATCTTCTAAAGTGACAGGGCAAGCCAAGGGAGTAATTTATTAGAGTTTCTTTCACATATTTTATAATCTATTATATTCAAGGCCATATTTCAGAACTTTTTTGGGGGGTAGGGTCTAACTGAAGTCCAATATGCATGAAAATATTAGCCAATACAACTTGCCTGAATAATATTACATTTGAAAAGTAGGCTTAACATCATCTTAGTTTTTTGGAGATAATAATTGGAAATATACAGAGATTAAGGATGTACTCTACAGATCTAAGGAAATATAGAAGTACAAGTTGGAGTACCTGGACATGTTTTGTGTATATGAAAGAAACGCCTGTCTTTCTGTGTATATTTATCTACTGGTTTAATCTGCCTTCTTTTGCTGTGACCAAAAGATCTGAGAAGAAAAATTTAGAGGTGGAAAACTTTATTTCAATGATTTTCAGGAACAGTAGCTTGGTCCATGGTTAGCCAACTTTGTAGCTCTGGGCCCAAGCTGAGGCTGAATATCATGGAGGAAAGTTGTGGTGGAGGAAACCAGCTCAGAACATGACAAACAGGAAGGAGAGAGAAAGAGAAAGGGAGATGGAGAGGGAGAGAGAAAGAGAGAGAAAAGAGAGAAAGGAAGAGAAGGAGAGTACTTTGCTCAGGAAACAAATATAAACCCACTAGGAATATCTCTGGTAACACCTGCCTATAATTACCCCTAAATAATCCATATAGTGTGTCAATCCACTGGGCCACACCTCTCATAATTCAATAATTTCACCTTTGAAATTCCTGCATTGTCTCACATGTGAGCTTTTGGGGGACACCTCATACCTGAACTGTAACATCTACCTACCTTCCTACCTTTCTACCTATTTTTTTACATGTAGTTATACTTACAAAGGCTCTTTTATTAGCTCAACATAACTACCTAGTGTTGGTAAGAAACTAGCATCTATACTGTGGGGGGAAAAAACCGGGTTTAAAAACTTGAAGTAAAAGCCTCAGAATCATATTTTTGGTGTAGTGACTAGGTAAATACTGATAGGGTTGACTTCCCCTTTTCAATGCTTATTCAGCCACAGTAGCTTGGTTTTATTCTCTTGTACTTATTAGGCCAACACCTCGTCTTGACAGTCTTTCTAGTTTTATTGTTTGGCACTGTTTCCCTGCATGACATGCTCCATGAATTTTTGAAAGTTTTCAATATGGTTCTCAGAAAGTGTCCTGCTGTTTTAATCTCTGATCATCACACATGTCATTTACTCTCTCTCTCCTTTCCTCATTCACTTTTTTGTGGTCAGCTTTATTCATTCATCAACTATCATCTTAAATATCACACCCATGGGGAAATTATTAATTACTTGTAAGTCCTATAATTTTTAATTAAATAGAACCTTACATTTTATTTCCTTTGAATTGCATTTTAATTCATTTGTTGGTGTATTTGTAGGAAGATGTATTCAGTTCTGTATCCCACAGCCCAACACTGAGTCTAATATGCAGTAATGTTAAGAAATGATACTTAATATTATTGTTACTGCTAAAAGTAAATTAGAGATAGAAAGCATTAAGTTACCAGTTTCAAAAGCTCAGACACAAAACACCTTTACTGCTCAATACTGATAAATAACCAGAGCCATCATATAAAAATATTTACATTTTCCATTCTCCCACATTGGATAGTGTTGATAAATGGTCCATATTATAATGCTAATCATTGTAATTATTTCGTGGGGAAATGGAAAATGATCTTGCAAAACCATCCTCAATTTCATAAAGTTGATGAAGGTGATCTTGGGGAACCACTCAGTACAGCTCAAAGCCATTGAAAAATGGCTTCCCAAACAAAGAGAGGAGAAGATCAGCATGCAAAGATGGTGCTTTAAACAAAAATAATTAGTATAATAAAAGATCAAAGAGAAACGCTGACCTTCGAGTATTTTTACAATTGCCCACTTTTTAGCAATAGTGCAAAAGTAAGTGAAATAATAAATATTCTATCAGCATTTTATCCTTTTGAAAAAAGTTGCTTCTCAAGAGAAGAAAAAGCTATTTGTAATACTTAGTGTATAGATATAGCTTTTTTCTATATAAAGTTTCATTTTCAAAATCCCCAACCAATTTTTTTTTCATTTTCACCATAAGATTTTGGTTCCCCTTTTAAGTGGATTCATACTGAGTAGTCTTTTGTGATAACATTTATTTTCATATATTGGAAACCTCTTGAAGTTTCAGGACAAAACTAGAAATAAATACATCAATTGTAGGTAGGTGACAGAAGACTCTTGAGAATGAAAGCAAATACACATAATAGTCATAAAAAGTTTAACCTGAAATTGACCTAAGTAAATCAAAACATACAGCTACCTTGTTTTAAAGAGAGAAATGTGCTAATTTATTGATGAATTTTTTTGATGGTATGAAAAATCTGATACTGTGAGTCTCCTGTCACTAACAGTATTCAATTGGAATGTATCAGCAATGATACTGATGACATATGAGGGTCCAATGTGACTCATCAGATTTTCCAATTCTTACCCATCTCCAAGAGCATGAATATTTGGTATATACCTGAAGCCACAAAAGGATCTTGCCTGGATATAGAAAACATTGTATATGTAAACATATGTATGCATTACATCTCTATGTCCTGCTTGCCTTGTGAACCTACCTGATGGACAGTGTTTGGGGTATGGGGTAAACATTGTTGCTGGTCTTTTCCAAATTTCAGCACATTCCTTTTTTGAAGAACTCATTCTACCATTGTATCTTGGATTTCCCACAACCATTCCCCAGTCTTATGGAACTAGAGTCACATGGTGAGAATGGAGGAGGACTGAAGGACAGGGATAAACTAGAGGGAAAATTAAGTATTGTAAAATGTGTAAATGGAGAAATAGTTAGTTTGTCAATTGGTTAATGTTTTTAAAAAACTAACAATACCTCTTATTCTCTCTATAAATAGAAAACTGAGCGAAAATTCTACCACTTCTTTCAAGATTTGGGATGCATCAATATTTTAAGATAAATTTAATAACATATTCCACTATACTTCTGATTCAAAATGGCAGTTTGAAAACACAAGTTTATTTTATTTCTTCACTTATAAATAACAATATACTTACGGGCTGGGAGATAATCCTTTAATATCTGGGTATCTAAAGAAGCCAGAATGAAGCTGTATTTCCTTGTGATCCCTGCCACTAAGCTAGCTACCCTAGGTTCCACCGTACTTCCAATATACTTAGAGAAAATCTTATCTTCAGATAAAACAAAATAAAACAGCAGCAGCAGCAGCAACAACAACAAAAACCCAGAAGATAGTAAGGGAAGGGGTAAAAGAGTGGACAATCCTAAATAAGGAACTCTGATGGTCCTGTGTTTTCATTGCCATGTCTTGCCTCTCCTTTCCATCTCTGTGGCTCACACCTCTCAGGGTTTTTGCAGCAGATGTTCTCTTTTCTAATCAGCAACTCTCCTGGTATGTATTGTAGAGGCAACATCTCTGTTCTGTTGGAGTCTTAATCTTCCATTGCTGCAATCTTGAGAAAACTCTTAATAATATTTAACCTATTGAGAGCTTTCTCCCTGCATATGCACTATAAATTAAAGTAGACATGCCCCACCTACATGAAATCTATTTTCAGGCTTCCTGACACACCCCATTTATAGAAAAAGAAAAAAATTAAATAACTAGACATTTATGAAACATGATTGAGGCAATACAAAAATTTTTAAAATATCTGTTTAACGTAAAGTTTATAGGTAATGCAACTTTAAAAATGTGATTGGAGACTTACAATCTGGAAAAGATGAGTAGACCTTCTTATGCTGAAACTAATATTAAAAAATACAAAAAGTAAATGCTACATACCAATATCTTTTCTGAATCTAGGTGCAAAATTTTGCAACAAAATATTAACCAACTGACCCCCAAAATATAAAACAATCTATATGCTACAATCAGTTGGATTTATTCCAGATATTCAAAGTTGGCTTAACTTTCAAAATTAATCAATAATTTGTTATATCAATAAGATAAATAAAAAAGCCATGTGGCTCTATCAATTGAAGTAGAAAAATAATTAACCAAATCTAATACACATTGATAATTTTAAAAATTTAGCAAGTTAGGAATAGAGGCGAATTGCCTCAACTTGATAAAGATCTCTACAAAAACCCTAAACTAACATCATATTCAATGGCAATAGACTGATTGCTATTCCCATTGGGTCAAATATAAAGCATTTCCTCTACTCTAATTCAAAAGACTATTGGAAGTTCTAGCTACCGCAATGAGCCAAGAAATGTAGTAAAATATGTATAGATTTGGAAAAAAGGGATTAAATTATATCTATTTGCAGATGACCAGATTTTCTACATATAAAATCCCGATGAATATAAAAAAGAATACCTAGAACTAATAAATCCAGCTGGGTCACAGTATAAAAGGTCAACCCAAAAATTTTTAATGACTTTTTAAATATCCTAACAGTAAATGTGTGGAATCCAAAATAAAAACATACTATTTACAAATACTCCAAAGTAAATGAAATACACTTAATAAAACATGTATAGTATCTGAATTTTGACAATTACAAATGCTGATGAAAAAATCAAAGAAGATGTAAATAAATGGGGAGATATGTGATGTTCATGAACTGTAAGAATCAACATATAACGAAGTCAATTCTTTCCAAATTGATCTACCCGTTTAATGTAGTTCCTATCAAAATCCCATCAAGCATTTCTATGGACATAGACAAGCTTATTCTAAAATTTATACAGGAAGGAATAAGCCCTGGAATAGCTAGAGCAACCTTGACAAAGAATAAAGAGGGAGTTCTTGCTCTATTACATATTAAGCCTTACTATATAGCTACGGTAATCAGGAAAGTATTGTATTGACAGAGGGAGAGACCCATAGATCAATGGAATGGAATATAGCACTCAGAAATAGACCTATAAATATGCTGAACTGATTTTGGCAAAGGTCCAAAAGCAGTTAACTAAAGGTAAGATAGCCCTTCCAACAAATTGAGCTAGAGCAATTTCACATACAGTTCTTTCCCAACAGAACCTTGACTGAAACCTTACACTTAAACAAAAATTAACTCTAAATGAATTGTGGATCTTCTGATAAAATGTAAACATATATCTATATATAAAATGTAATGAACATTCAAAACTCAGCAATAAAAAAAACAATTGAATTATAAGATAGGGAAAAACACATCGAGACATTTCAGTAAGATATACAGACAGCAAATAAGCACAGAGAAAGATGTTCAACAACATTAGCTAACAAGGAAATGCAAGTTAAAAATAAGGAAATATTACTACACTACGCATGTATCAGAACAACTAAAATAAGAAAATAATAACAATGCTGGTGAAGATGTGAAGAAACTGGATTGCTCATATATTATTGGTTGGAACATGCATTTGCTACTTTGGAAAGTACTCCTGAAAGTGCCAAAAGTTTGGCAGTTATTTATAAAAGCAAAAATGCAGAACCAGGACATGACCTAGCAATTGCACTCTCAGGTGTTTATCCCAGAGAAATGAGTATTTATTAATATGAAAGCTGTACATGAACTTTCAAGGCAGTTTTACTCACAACAGCAAAAACAAAAACAAACAAACAAAAAACCAGTCTGATGTCTTTCAGCCAGTGAATGGTTAAATACACTGTTACATACAAACTGTGGCATATTAATCAATAATATAAGGAACAGAATATTGTACATAACAACATAGATGAATTTTTGGTAAATTTGTACTGAGTTTTAAAAATCCAAAAATTTAATAAGGTATGATTTAATGTATTTCCAATTTTTTTAATAGAAGATATTTGAAAATCATATATATTTTTTTGAACAACCTTACAAGATTTTAACAAAATAATATAAAATGATAAAGATTTCTGAAACAGAGAACAGATCAATGGTCCTTAGGTGTGGAGGGGACTGGAAGGGGGAGGCTAGCTAAAGGTAGTAAAAAGGCAATATGAAGGATCCTTTTGATGATGAAACTGTCCAGTATCTTGACTGTGGTAGTGGATGCATAAACCTATACTTGTGATGAAATTTCATAGAATTACACATACATGCATACACCAGTCCATGCAAAACTGAAAACGGCTACTGGATTGTCAAGGTCCTGGTAGTTACATTATACTACAGTTTTGCAAATGATTTTGGGGAAAACTGGATAAAGTGTGTTTGGGATCTCTTTGTGTTCTTTCTTACAACTGCATATGAGTCTAAATTGTCCAAATGTTTTAATTTTAAAAATTCTTGCAAAAGTGTGATTAGGTTTTCAGAAAGTCAAAATATTACGTCTTCTACAAAACAAGAATAGATTGCTAAGAAATCAGATACTAGAGAAGTTATAAATATTCTTGGAAACTGAAAACTGCCATAATAAAGAAAATTTGAAAGATTTCAGAATGTACAGAAAAAGGAAAGGGAAAAAATACCAGATGGGGAGAAAAAAAGTAAAAAAAAATCAGTCCAAAAGCTCAAATATCTCTTAATATACTATCTAGAGTGTTATATTTTAGATCTTAAATATCCCCCAAAGTCTCCTATGCTAAAGGTTTAGTTGCCAGACTGCGTTGGTATTGGGAAGCTATAGAATGTTTAAGAGGGAGGGGCTCCTTGGAGAAAGACAGGACACTGGGGGCATGTCTTTGAAGCGAGTATTGGGTTCCCAGCTCCTTCCTCACCCCTCCCCACTCAGTTCCTGGCCACCCTGTGATGAGCAAATTCCCACCATTAAGTACCATAGCCATAGCTCAAAAGTAACACCAAGTAACCATGTACTGAAACCATCAGCCCATCAGCCTTTCCTATTTGTCTCAGGTATTTGTCACAGGGACGAAAGCTTACTAACACACATGCACACACACACACACATACACACATATAGAAAAAGGGAGAAAGCAGAGAAAAAGTAGAGAAACAAGTACTAAAGTAATAACTGGACAAAAAAATTCCTGCTCACTACAGAGAGTAAAAGCTCTTGAAATAAGAGTTACAAACTACTAAGCAGGATGATTAAAAAATAAAAACAAAAACAAAATATACAGTCACATTTTGAGCAAAACCAAATCATTCTAAACCTGCAAAAAACTTGGGACATTAACTCCAAATTCATTCTTCCTGGAGATATTACTCAAGCATATACTCTAGCCCTCAAAGGAGAGAACTGGTTGAAATTATGAATCCAATAAAATGAAATCCTAAGAGAGCAGCTGAGTAGCAGGCTTATCAAACAACTAGTCCAAATTAAAACATGGTGCTAGTGGGATCTAAGTAAGATCACTTCAAAAGATGAGGATGTATATCAAATAAAAAAGAATCCGAAGAGCCTGAAAAACATTAGACACATGGTAAAGAAACGTAACTCTTTCAAATATTAAAAAAAAAAAAGAAAAGCAATAAGAAATACCAGGAAAAAAATAACACAAGTCATGGCCCCAATTCAAAGCAAACTAAAATATGGAATCATTTAAATTTATGTACAGGAAAAGAAAGAGGAAAGTTCACCAGTGATTTTCATTTTGACCTGAGACGGTGACCTTATACTAGGAGCACTGTGGTTTAAATCATATAAGGAGAGGTGAGGACCTAGAAATTACAAACTGTGAAATGTACTGCTAGCATACTCCTGGACTTCACGATAACTAGCATTTATATGGTTATAATACCGTTAAGATATTTAGTGCTGTAAACTTTTATAACCAACCTGTTGTCAAAATAAGAGCTGTAATTAAATGTTTAAAATAGATTGGGAATTGAGAGGGAGAGAAAGACAGTTGTGCTTAAAATTCTTCTTTCACAAATTTGATCTACCTTTGATCTACCTTTTAAAAATGTATGGGACATGGAATGAGAGGCTATGAATTTCTTTTGAAGTTACAAAAGTAACCACTATTCAAAAAACTAAAACTAGTAATATAAACATCAAAAGTTAAAGGTGGGGATGATATAAGTAGTATCCCTTTTTCATTCATTCCATGATGTAAAACTAGACTGCCTGAAGTTTAAGAATTTGTCTTAACAAAAAAAAATTATTAAAATATATGTCTAACTCTCAAAATATCTAGATATAGAAATAGTTAAAGAGAATTGTCTTTGGAGAGTGGACAGAATGTGATGAAGTGACAGACTCTCACTTTATTTTATAAACCAGTCTATTCTATTTGATTTTCTACTACATGCATATATTACATTGATCAAGGAAAAAATATTATATGAGATTCTCTCACTGTAACCCCATGGGAGACTCTGGCCCAGTCTCATTCTACAAAGGGATGTGAAGTAATACAAGGTGGGGCATACTTAGCAAACATCTGTGATCACAGTGAAATGTGGAGAAGGGAACAATAAAACCCAGGAATGAGGATCACAACCCAAACACCACATGTGGGAACATCTGTGTTAGTTCTGACAAATTCTGCAGGTCACAGCATGACCTAATCCATCCCCAAAAAATACTTTTTATTTGTCAGGAAAAATAAATCATTGTCTTTGAGATATTAATTTAACTTTAAAAATACAGGTCTATGCACATATTGAGTATGGGATAGAGATTAGATATTGCTGGGTAATTTTGGTGTGATTACTTTGACAGTCTTCAGGCAACTCTACCTTTATAGTGCCTAGCTATTCTATGAATGCAGTATAATCAACTCTCATGAGAGACCAGTAAAATAAATTATCTCTACTCTGACGCAAGCACACACTGAATTAGGTTTCTGGAGCATATTCATTTGTTTTTATTCAGCCTTTTTAAATACATGCCTCTGGTTACATTTGCAGGTTTGCCTCCATCATTACTCACTTCAACTCTATGAAAAGCTGTCTGATCTTGGCAGCTTCTTTGATGGCTGGTTCACTGATCTGGGGTCCTCAGAGCTTACTGCTGGCATATAGGGAGCAGAAGGGGTCTAGGATCTGGGCTCTGTGGTTTAAAGCAGACTGAAGAAGCACAGTAGGTGGAGCTCAGGTGCCACGCTCACATCCTGCCTTTAGTTGGACCTGCTGCTGATTTCAGCCAAACAGCAGCCTCCATTCAGCCCTTTCCACGCAGGGAACTTGCTTGTGAGCTGAATCTCACACAGATGTGAATAATTATGGGGAGAGAACAATTCCTGGAGGGGAGGCTCCTGGCCCATTCTGTCAGAGGAGATATGCAAAGGCTCCTTTGGAAGCTGCTCTTAGGAGGATTTGGGGTCACTGGGGAAAACTCCATAAGTGAAAAAATGGTTTCTGATGGAATTTACTAGACCTCCTCTCTCTTAGGAGAAGTCTATGCCATATTTTGATTAATCTGGCAAGCAATAGATCTGCATGCTTTGTGTATTTAGAGGTTTCTTTTCTTTTGAGTGTATGAGCTCTGGAGTCAAATTTTGTCCCAAGAAATTACAAGCTTTTTAACCTTGTATAGGTGAGTTATCTTCTCACTACCTATCACCACATCTGTTAAATGGGGAGAATTATAATAATACTCATCCTAGACGATTATTGCAAGTACATGAGACATGTGTGTTAATAAATACACAATGTTTGTAAGCAATAATAATTTATAGAGATTATAACTGTTTTTCTATGGAACTAACATTAGATACAGAAAATGTGAAAAGAATGGCCTGAGGTTTGCAGGTTGTGAATGAGAAGTTGGTGAGGAAACAGCTTAGAATACAAACCTTTGCAGTTTATTTTCTGGACTTTCCTGCATAGAATACCTTCTATACTTACTCATTTACATTGTCACATTAAGAAATGGAGTGACAGACATAAAGAGAAAGCAAGGGGGCTAGAGAAGTAGCTCTGTGTTTGGAATGCTTACCTGGTATGCATAAGGACCTGGGTTCAAATTCCAGCACCACATACATAACTAACTGTTGGAGAAACAAAGGCCAGATGAAAAACTAAATAAAGTTGGTTCTCTTTTTCTCTCTCTTTCACTCTTTCCCTCTCTTTAAAAGCAGAGAGAAAGATAGAGAGAGAGAGGCAGTTAATGTTCCACCTTGAGCTTCCAAAATATGCTTGGGATGTCAGCCTCAGAAACTGGCAACCAGACTTTGAGAGCCAAAACTTTTCATTTGTAAGAATTGATTTTTGTGACTTTCAACGGTCAAGAATATGGCCTTGTAAGATTCAAGTTTCCATTGTAACAATAGATTATAAGATTCAGACAACTTCCTCTCCACCCAGATTGCACAACAGTAGGGTGACTACCTAACTTAAGGTCCAAAGGTGGCCTTATTAATCATCATGCTAGGACAAAATGAGGACTGACCTGGGCAAATAAGGACACATGGCCAGGTAGCCAATGTGAATGGGCTGGGAAAGGGGTAACTGGAGCTGGACCGGGGAGTTAAATAAAACGCAGTCACTATGAGGAGGAAAGCAGGATCAGTCAAAAGAGCCCAACACCTTCTCTTGCCAGAACTAGAGAGCTGTGGGGACCAGAAAGAACCAACAGGGCATCCATCAATACCTGTCACTGGCCTGATGAGTCATGTGGCCCTCTGGAGAGCTTCTTCCACCAGTATCTGCCAGCATACTGCCTTTACATCATCCAGTAGAAGCGATGGTTCCTGCTCCCACAGCCTTTGATGGGCCACATTCAAACTCCCCTCATGGGCACTTCCCTTGTCAATGGCCCAGGATATTCAGAAGCCTCTGAAAACAGAGAGACATATGGATGGGGAATCCCCAGCATCCATACTTGGACAGAATTAGACCATGTTGGAACTTAGCTCCCATTATAACAGATACCAGCAGAATTTTTCAGCAATGGGAAATGGCAGGAGCTGGAAAGACTGTGATGGGACGTGGAAGATATCAGCTTACAGATGGGAAGACTTTGAGAGCCATCAGAAAAAAAATTCTTAATGCAAGCTTTCTCCAGTCTAAAAGAGGAACATAACTTAAAAATGAGTTTATCTTGCAGAACTGAAATAGACAAAAGAATATAAGCAAGCAAAAATAATCATAGTGGGCTTTCAGACTGTGGATTAGTGTGTTCCAGAAGTTAATTTCCCTAAACAATTAATTGCTCCTCATAATTTCCCAGAGGTGAACATCAAAGTTACATGTTGACAGCTTTGCTCTGGAATCACCATTGTAGGGTCTTATTTGACCTTAAGGATATTACTTACTGGCTCTAAGCTGTTAATATTCATAATCACCCACTCTTATAACCACCAGAAACCTTTTGAAAAACAGTTCTTAGGGTGAATTATGTATTTATATATAAAGCACCACAAGCATCCTTGTGGCCATAACTTTTGGGTGTTTTCAAACCAGATTATAGTAAGACAATGTATTTTATTCAGCAGATTTGTTTTAATCTAATTATGTAGGTGAATAAAAATTACTGCATGCTGGTGCATCTAATGTAAGTTATCTATTATTCACACCACATTTACTTTTAATATTCATGCAGATTCCCTTTGACATAACCTACTGTGTCACAGTTAATCCAATAAAGATAAAATATAGCTCAGCAAAACACCAGTCGATTCCAGCTTTCTGGTAATTATTAAAGACTATTTCACACTGGTTCCCTCAATCAGTGTATTTCCCCTCAGATATGATGGTGCTCCTCTTTGAAGCTTTCAATCCTCCCAACGGATTCAGAGGAACACTCAGGACCCTTTTCAGTCTCTGGGTCTCAGAGATGGTTCAAAGAGCACAACAAGGCTTCACAGGTTTATCCTCAAAGGCTGACACTGTCTTTTTGATGTATGGTGGCTTAAAAAGTCATCTCTGGCAAAGCATGTGTTTGCTACCAGTCTATCGAATCAGCCATTTATCAACTTATCTGTATTCACCCAGTGCACCTGCTAACAGCTCAAAGGAGAACACACACTGTCTCCTGCTGGACTGACTATTGATTTGATTCCCTCCTCTAATTTTATATTGTTTTGCTGCCCTGTGGATGAGGCAACTCCTTTACTGGATGAAATGAACACGGAACCCATGAACTGATGCCCTTTGACTGTTTTGTTCAAGAGGTTAACACACTCTTCACAGGTTGAGGACAGCTGGGCTGACAGAGTAGATTCAAGCCTTCCTTTCCCAGCATGCCTTGCTTTTCACTTTTGCCCACCTAGCAGGTGTTTCATTGGATGGACCCTGCTAGGAAACCGCAGGGAGATCAGTAGGAATTTCCAACTTATAATCAGAAGCTGGTTATATCCAACATCTACCGATGGACTAGAGATAGGAAAACACTAACTCCCTCTCAGCCTCATCTTAACTATTTCCATGCTTCAAGGAAAGTTTCCTTTATACTCTGTAATCCATAGCATAATTTCCACTTGTCTGTCATTACCTGTTTTTAATTAAAATAAAATGAGGCTACCTCACTGTGTCATGAAAATTATTACTAGTTATGAAGCCCTTCCTCATTAATTCAATCTCTGGTGTGGTCATATAATTTGATGAATATTGTGTCTAATGCTTTAACTACAGAAAGACAATTTTGATGGATTCTTATGAAAAAGGACAAAGACAAGGTCAATATTTTCTCTATATAACATTATGTATTGTAAGTAGAGCAGTTACTACTTATGGATTACAATTTAAGTTATAACATGAGATGGATATGAGAGAGATTATGTTTGTTCCTGGTTCCTGTCCTATTTCTATAACAAATTTCTCTCTTTCACCATATGTTGGTGAAATGCACTATGATTCTATCCACATTACTCTACTTCTGGCTTTGTGTACATTTTCTGGGTGAACTGATCCAATCACACCTCCCATTATTATTACATGCAGAAAATTCCTGCAGATTCTACTTAGTTCTGATTTCTTTGGTGGGCACCAGTCACTATTTCTAACTCTCTGATAAATGTTTCCACTAAATGTCTTAATGCCTTAATGTCAACATACTCAACTTTAAACTCATTATCATTATACCTAACTCCTTCTTAGTTCTTTGTCAGTAGCATTGCTAGGTGACAAGTCCCTTGTCACTGGACTCAACATCCAAATATAATTAATCTCCAAGTAATAGCCATTAAGTTTCAATCTACAGTGTTCTCTGGAGTATCATTGTCACATGCCCATCTCAGCACCTATTGTCCTATTGTCTTTAGCCCTAACCACTTTAGTCAACTTCAGATCCACCACCCAGCTTCCTTATGATTGTTAGAACGTTTTTTTAAAACAAGCCTTAACCATAAAACTCATCTATATTGTTCCTATCTTTATTAAAAAGTAATAAAAAATCTAATTGCTTACTTAAATTGTTTTACTGCCTCCTATTTACCTTCAGGATAAAGTTCAAAATTGTTTTTAGAAATGTATAGCAAACTGTCTTTAACCAGTTAAGTCATTCAGTAAGTACTGGATTCTTTTTGTTGAGCACTGATAGTTTCAGCCATTAGAGGCAGATGGAAGCTGGAATTTCCACTCTTATAACCTCACCAGGAGGCATATCCCATTCAAAATTAGTCTCAGGATCAAATTCTGCCAGACAGAAAAATTCTAAGACTTACACTATCAAGTATCTTATAATAAGTCATAGTCATTGGAGGGAGAAAGATTTGATGTGGCGTTGTGGGCTCTGAAATGGAGGAAGGGACACACACAAGGACCAAAAGTGACCTCCAGGAGCTAAAGGCAACTTCCCTTTGAAAGTCAACAAGAAAACAGGGAGTTCAGTCCCACAATCACCAGGAATCGACTCTGCCAGTTAGCAGAATGATTTAGGAAGCTGTTGATTTCCCAGAGCCTCTGGATAAGATCTGAGGTTTGAGTACACTGCTTTTAGCCTTGTGACACCCAGAACAGAGAAACTAGTTGAGACCACCTAGATTTCTGACCCATAAAACTGTGAGATAATAAATTTGTGTCACTTAAACCTGCTAAATCTGTGATAATTTTGTAGCAGCAATATAAAACTAATGCATCCAGTAAGAATAACATGGAGAAATAGTGATCAGTCTTTACAATGGGGTGTTATAGAACAGGATTCAGCATACTGGTTCACAAGTCAAGTGTGACCTATATTTATCTTTGTAAACAATGGTTTATTGGCAGAAAGCCATGACAATTGGCTTATGTTTTGCCTAAGGTCGATTTTAAGCTATGAGGCTGAGTTGGGAAGTTGGCACAGAGTCCTATGGAGCAAAGCTGAAAATATTTACTATTTGGTCCTTTAAAGAAAAAGCTTATGAACCTCTGCTGTAGGGTGAAAAGCAACACATACAGGCCTGGTGCACGATAATATGGAAGAATATCACAAACATAGTGGTGAAAGAAGCAGGAAACTGCAGTGTCTACTGCTTGGTTTTATGTATGTGAAAGTTTGCAACTAGAAAATTAATCTCTGCTTGCAGGAGCAGGAATCAGGATAGTGGCTGCCTTTGAGAAATGGGCAGGAAAGAATAATGGTTTAGAACAGGATGTGAGGGAATTTCCAGATGGTGGCTAAATGGCTTTGGGAAAAATCCATGAAGCACAATTTACTCACTTTTTACATATGCTTTATCCTTCAACAATAAAAAGAACTTAAAAGAGTATGCCTTTATCCATTCATGTTAAAATATATTTTAAAATATGAAAGAAATTTAGAGGTCCTTGGTAACATTGAATCCAGAATTTTAAATATCTTATGTTTAGAATGTTCTCTTGAATTCATGTGAGAAATTCTACCGTCTCTCATGTGTCTTGCTTTCTCTTGCACCAACAATAATGACACCAACTGGGCAAAATCTTATTTTAATAAGATCCAAGTTCTTTCTTTTTCACAAAAAAGTGTGAGAAGTAGTGCTCTTATGGATTTGGTGTGTCACAGAATCATTCCTATGTACACATATGCATATTAAAAAATGCAGCTCTGGCAGCCTGTACCTGCCAAAAGTGCACCCAGACAGGGCTGCTCTGGAAGCAAACATCCCTGACCCTGCCTCTTTGTTTAAAGTTGTCTGGTTTCTGCATCAGAAGAAGCTTGGGCCCACATTACTCTAATTTGCATTTGCATGGGTAAAGTGACCCCAGATTTATCTTTGTTATAATAATAAAGGCAACAAACATGGGAAGTTTTTTGGTCATAAATATGCCAGCCTCTTTCTCTGGCACCTTACAATTCAGACCCTCAGAGGGAATATAAACATATCTGTGGATTATTTTTGCAATCTCAAAGGGTCAGTTTTTCATCTTCAGAGAGTTGAATACAATGAGAAACATTGTCTCTGAAAGAGTAAGATCTCCATCATATGGATAATAAAACCATGTTTTCTTCCCCACAAAACTGAAGAAGGGTCATATATCACAAAACAAGAGGTGGGGGAAAACCACTGTTTCATTAGCAGAGAAGAACAGAGAAATGACCCTTACTGGATAATAGTTCTCATGTTAATGACCCAGAAATCAAAAGTTAAAAAAGGAGTGTTAAGAAATTTTAAGCTAACTGTCCTTTGATCTGAATGTTTCTGTTATTTTTTATTGCACATTGATATTGCTTTAAAATTGCCATTATTTTTGCCATTTGTTGTTCCTATCAATTCTGAAATGTTTTATGTAGCTGAAAAAATGAAATCCTCAATGGTGCAGAATTTGAAAGCACAGGGGGTTGGGAGACTGGAGGATCTGTGCTACAAAACCAGAGACACCCTGTGCAGTAGGTAATTGAGCCACCAAGTGGAAGGCCTCAGCCTGTGTGACAACATGGCCCAAACAGGTAGTTTCTGTTAAATTTTAAGGTTTGGGATTTTTGTACTTTGAGATATAAACCTCTCAGTTTTGCTGCTTCTTCAAAATGAGTGAGTGAATGGGTGAATGAAATAGTGGATAAGTTAGTAAATGAGTATGATTCTGTGCTGAAAATCCATGAAATAAACTAAATTCCATACTGGGGTCACGAAGATAACAGAAAGATTCAAGATGCCTTGTAGGTTATGATCTATAAACAGAATCACATGGAGCCCAGTAAGAACTTTGTGTTCCTTCTGGAGCCTGAGAGGTGTAAAGACCGTTAGACCCTCTGGAATTTCTGGTGGTTTTATAGAGAATGATAGATTTAAGGGATGGCAATTTGAGACAAACATCTAGAAACTAAAGAGAAGGGCAACTCCAGCTGATACGTCTTTCCTCAACGGAAAGTGGCTGCTCAAGAATATATTGGTCATACTGCAGGATATGAAATTGTCTTGGAAGGGCTGGGGTTTCTTGTGTGTATGTAAAAACTTGGCAATTACATCTTATATTCTCTCACATTCAAGAAGAAAATGCTGGGGCTGGAGCAGTGGCTCAGCGGTTGCAGCGCATGCCTGGCATGAGCGAGTAAGTGAGTTCAAACCCCGGCACCACGTACACAACGATGTCTCTGAGCAGTTACAGCCATATGAAAAACTAAATGAAAATTGATTCTCTCTTTCTCTCTTGCTGTTCTTCTATTTAAAAAAAAAAAAAGGAAGAAGAAAAAAGCTATTGAATATATTTAATCAATATATTAGAATGTACTTAAAGAGAAAAGTGTTTAGATATGGTTCATCATTTATGTTTTGCGCTCATATTATCCTTTAAAACACTAAATATGTAGCTAGTATAAAATAAATGTGTATGCTGGTTTTACTACTGGGAGGCAGTCAGTTGTTATAAATAGTAATCCAAGTCAGCAGTGGTCATCTAACATTATACAAGAAAGGCCACATTGCAGAGGTATTAAATACATATTAAACTATTAAATACATGTTTTTTAATCCATGTCTCTTATTCACACTGACACTCTTGTTAATCAACATAATGGATGCTGGTAATATATTTTTATTGGAGAAACTTGTAACTTTTAATGAGTGTAAATAGGTATTAGCATTGGTAAAATTAATGGCATTTAAGTTATGTGCACTGACTAATGTACTCAGTAGCACCTTAAAGGCCAGAGAGCTTGGAGTTCTTCAGATATGAACTACTTTTTGTCAGCTTGCTAATGGATGTTTATTTACTAAGTATCAGGCCATTTGGTTAAGGCATGTTTGTTTAGTACTTATCTGTCCTATATATCCAAGACTTGTTCTGAAGATATAGAGAATAACTGTCCTTCCCCTACCTGAAGCACTTCAGCAGTTACCATTTTTTAAAGCAAAAAGCCAAGACTTGTTCATAACCAAACTTGCTAAGATCAATTTTCATTCATTTATTAAAACCTTATTTACATGAATTTTTCATTTATATCAGTGTTTTATTATTAGATTAATATCTCCAGGGGAAAAATATTCAGATATTGGAGTTGGAAGCCGTGAGTGGCCTTCACTTTTGGCAATTCACTGGGTGACAATAGCTATCATTTCCCAACTTGGTTTCCTGATGCACTTCTGCCTACTTAGACCCATCCCATTTGTCTCCATCTGTGGGATATGAAGATTAACCTTGCTCAGTGTTATGTTAGAGATTTGAATTGGAGATCAATTTTCTTTAGGGAAGAGACTATCAATCAGTGTCAACATTTTATTTATGCAATACCCGTTGTACACACAGTATGGTTTGAAATCCTTGGAGAATTATCAAAATTGTGTACATTATAGCCCATGATCTCCCAGAACTCAGAATCTACAGGAGCACAGAAGATTGGGTGTTTACTTCCATTCTTTAACACTAACCTTCAGTGACATCTGTCTATGGATTCACTATTTCATGCTATAATTCTATATGGATCCCATGTCTTTTTAACTTCTTTATTTTTCCATGCCATTCTTCTTCCTTCTCTTCTTTTCTCTTTCCCACCATCTTTTTTTCTTTAATTTTTTTCCAGTTTCTTTGTCTTCTTTACTCTCCCTCTCTTCTTTCCTTCCTACCTTCTCTTTCTTCTTTCCTCATCCTATGACATTATATTTGAGATTTCCCTCAAGACATAAAAGCTTTGAATCTATTGAACCTGTTCTGCCCATCATGAAAGTTAAATGGCTTCATTTAAAACTCCGTATGCTTTCTTCTCATAGAACATGACTGTTGGAAGCTTGTTTTACAGCTTAAATATGAAACTCATGTTGACATTTGATTGCTGTTGTGGCAGTGTTAGGAGATGGGACCTTTTAAGAGATGATTAGGTTGTTAAAAGGGGTTACTGAATTTTTCACAGGATTTGATTAGTTGCCAGGAGAACATGTGGCTGCAAAGTGAGGCTGATCCTAGTGTTTTGTCTATTCTCTGCAGGTCTGCTTGACTTTCGGAAAAGATTCCCTCACTTGAATCTGAGCAGATGCTGGTGCCCGTTCTTAGACTTCCCAGCCTCTAGAACAGTAAGCCCGAATAAACTTCTATTCTTTTTAACTTCCAAGTTATATTCTGTTATAGCAACAGAAAATAGATTAAGACATTGGGATTTGAGTACTGCTTCTTTCAGGGCTTTCTCAGGCCAACTTGCTCTCCATCTTCATCAAAACTAGATAAATTTCTTAGTAGCATAGGTTTATCTGAACCCTCCACTTACAGTAGTTTCTTGCTCTCACCTTGCTAATTTAGGATCCAGGCATTTGGGTGTTTGACTCTTACTTCTAAAATGTCTTGATTCTATGGCATGGGAAGAAGTATCCAAATTCTCTTGGCTCTAGTTTCTTCATCCATAAACTAGAGGCCAAGAAATTTATTCTACAATCCATAGAAAAGTTAGTCATTGCTACTAATTCTGATTTATTTTTAACTTAACTCTTGGTGTCTGCCCATACAGGACCCCTTCCCCTACACATCTCTGCATTGGGATAACCTGCCTGTGCCCACTCATCTATCAGATGTGTCTGATTACGTAAGCATCTCTGCCCCACCAGAGCATCTAACCCAACCTCCACACACATACACAGGGCTGAAATGATCACAAAGAACCGTAGTTCTTTCCTAGTCTGTGTC
>PVKS010013713.1:0-50092 GCA_004027875.1 Aplodontia rufa
CACCCCAGAGCTCTGTCCATCCCGTTTCCTATTCTTTCTGTTTCTCTGGAGAACCTGATGAATTCACATGGAAGCGTGGGCAAAGCCCCCCGCTAGGTGACTGTACCCTCTAAATCTTGCGGCTGGAGGATGGGTTCCGAGGGCCAATTATGTTTCCTCCACTGTACACAATGATTGCTGGACCTTTTGATCAAAAGCAAATGAAATAAGTGACTCAGAGAAAAATAAATAGCTTCATAAACAGTCTTTCCACCTGTTTTTAGCAGGATAAATGTTATTGAACGTGTTGTGGAAGCAAGGCCGCGTCTTGTGCATTCCCAAGCTCCATTTGCAACTGGTCTCTCCCAACATGGCAGGCTGGGCATGAGTACGTGTTAATAATACGCTTGCTGTAGGAAGAGCTGCCAGGGTTAAGCAAGTCTTTTTTAAAAATCAACATATAAACATTGTTCCTATTCACGGGGTAGGATAGGATGTTTCAGTCCATGCACACACTGTGGAAGGAAAGTCTTAGAAGAGTCCTGCTCATTTGGTGACAAAGCATCGCTCGCCTACAAGTATAATGACACTGCACCCCAGGAAAAGTGGTGTTTGCAAACTGAGCTCTTGGGAGGTAGATTGGTAAATCCACAAACCAATTTATTCATTTGTAGCTGGTACAATAACTCAGTCAGTTTCTTTCCTGGTATTGACTTACCTGAGAAGCCAAATTAATTACCAGACGGTTGCTCTGCTAAGTATGGAATTAGAAAGAAAGGAAATTGGATGGTCTTAAGGGATTGTTCTTATGGGCTTGGATAAGTCCTGATAAATTGCCTTGAAAGAGAAAGTAATTCACTGTGTGCTGAGGCTCGGAGCCGTCCTGAACACCTTCTCCTTGAACTCTGATGTTGACCCAAGTTTACCATTCAAGGCTTCTGTTTATGCTCATCATTAGTATATTACCTGATTTTAAAAGAATCTAAATTGTATTTTATATCAATGCAATTTTAAGCATGCATGTTCTGGCTGTGTCTAGGGAGGTACTTTAATCTCATGGATAAATGGGGATCTTCCATCAGAAGCAAATTCCTCTTTTCATCTTTCTTATTGCTTGCTCAGTCTCCCTTGAAGTGTTTTCTATTTTTTTTTCTCAGCACCATAGCTTGTGTCTCCAGAAGGTGGGAAATTTGTTGCTATAAAATATGCAGATGAGCCACACCTTATTTCATGATAGCCAATAAACGCCCACCCTCCAGCCCAATTCTGGTCCTTTTAATAAGTGACTCTGTGGCCTGAAGCAAGCTCGCTTCACCCTGGTTTTCTCTTTTGTGAAATGGAGCTGACGATAGTGCCACTGCTGAAGCTATGGTGTCCTGTGTGTGTGTGGGGTCTGGAGGAGCAGTCCTGGAAGAAGGCGCGGCTTGAGGACTCCCAAGAGTTACTGTGAGCTTGACAGGTTCCCCATACTAATGCAGCTCTGCTAAGAATGGGATGCTGTGAAATACTTCAACACAGGGGTGCTGTACCACTGAGCCACATCCCCATCCCTTTGTATATTTTATTTTGAGACAGAGTCTCACTGAGTTGCACAGGGACTAGACAAGTTGCTGAGATTGACTTTGAACTTGCGATCCTCCTGTCTCAGTCTCCCAAGTGTCTGGGACTACAGGCGTGCACCACTGTGCCCGGCTGTGTTAACATTTGGAATAGCTTCCTCTGTGGTTTGGATATGTGTCTCCCAAAGATCCATATGCAAAAGGTTTGGTCCTGAGGATGATGGTATTGGGAGGAACTGTAGGGCTTTGAAGAGGCCAGGCTTAGCAGGAAGTCCTTAGGACCTTGGGGATGAGCCTTGAAGGAGATTGTGGCCCCCATATCTCTGACTCTCTCTCTCTGCTTCCTGATTGCTATGAGACCACTTCCTTTGACAGGTGCTGCCCCTTCATCAGAGACCAAACCAACAGGCTGCTTAATCTGAGATGAACTCTACACTGTGAGTTATGTAAACTTTTTCTCTATAAGTTAATTGTGTCAGGCATTTTGTTATAGTAATGTAAAACTGATTAATAAATCTTTGTAACTTGATAAATCAGTGTGATAGACCAAATGTATCTTAATGTAACAGAGTATGAAATTTATTGATATGATTTCAGATTATACATTGCAATCAATCTTTACAAAACGACTACTACTTGTTCAGTTTTGGTATAGTATTAAAGAAGTATGTTTGTACTTACCCCAAAAGCTTCTTAAATTTCTCTCTTCCAACTACACATATGCTCAAGACTGGATCTTCCTGCTCAATGTATTTCACGGAACAGTATATCATAGCAGGCTGAATGCAGAAGACAGGAGAAAGTAGCTCTTTTCTACAACCAGGCATTAAAATGTATTTATCATAAACATATTTTTGAAACAATAGATTCATACCAGCATACATTGTTTATGTTAACATGAAATGGATTTGTTGTCTTTTATTATTATTATATCTACTATTACTTAAGCATGACTTTATAAATAGCTATTTTACAATTTTCCCAGTTCTGGTCTTTAATGTGGTAAATATTAATCACTGTAAGCTATATAAATAAAAACTCTTTTTTGAAGAATTCTGGTTAGTTTTTAAGTGTACAAATTCTGGGAGCTAAGCATTTAAGAGTTGCTTGTTTTATGCAGAGAAAAAGCTATACAATCCTTAAAACTTTTATTATCAAGCTATTTGCACACGTACAACTACTGGTTCCTAAATTCTATGTAAATTTAATTAATAGTTAACTACATTAATTAGTTTTTGCTAATTGTTTTGCATGTATTTTATAATAGAATCCTAACATTGTGATAAAGAACAGAGTGGTTAGGTAACTTTACTCAGGTCACACAACTATGAGGTAGCAGAGATGAAAGCCCAAAGAGTCTGATTTTTAGAGGTTCTGCCCCTAGTGACTTCTTTCCCCACACGTGTGAGTTGTGTTTATATTATTCCTGCATTTAAAAGCTCTGAATCCCTCCTGCTCACTAACTTGATCGTGGGATCCGGATCCGAGTCTATTCCCTGACTCAACCCAAGCAAGCCTTCCCAGTACTTTCTAGAAACCCCATCAGAGTACTTCTTATGGGGCCCAATTCCATCCTCAGTCATCCTCCAAGTTCTGTTTTTTTTTTTTTTAAAGAAAGAATTAATTGTGTTGTGGTGCTGGGGTTCGAACCCGAATCCTTGCACATGCCAGGCAAGCGCCGTAACCACTGAGCCACTGCTCCAGCCCCTCCTTCACGTTCTTGCCTCTTTCTCTCACTCATCGGTGTCTGTTGGTTACAAAACCAGTTAAAGGTGGCTCAATGCTTATGGCACTTACCTGGCATGCGTGAGGACGTGAGTTTGAACCCCAGCACCATGTACACAACTAAGTGTCAAAGCAACAAAAGCCACATGAAAAACTAAATAAAATTGATTGTCTCTCTCTCGCTCTCACTGTCCCTCTCTCTCTCTTTCTCTCTTTAAACAAAAAACAAAGAATAACAAACAAAAAAACCATTGAAGGAACTTTGTCGGCACTGTTGGTGTCGGGCTTTGTGTATGAGCAGCTGCCTTAGATCCGCTGGAGGCAGGCGAGAGCTGGGCCTCTCAAGACTGGCCTCACGATTCCCATGCAAACTGAAGGTGCAGGGCCTCTTCTTCAAACCTCCAGTGTCAAGACTCAACAGCTGAGTACTGAGGAGTCCGCAGCTCTGTGGCCTCTACTTCAAACCTCCAGTGTCAAGACTGCAGCAGCTGAGCGCTGAGGAGTCCACGGCTGGCTGGCTCCATGGTGAGCTCTTTCAGTCATGTCCCTTCTCTCCTATGCAGAGAAGGGAAATGTCACCACGTTATGCCTCCCAGGCACATGGGCCGGGGCAAGGAGACCACCGTGTTTCACACTTTCCCTGGAAATGGGTCCTGCCATTCTGGTCGCCACCTCTGTATCCAGAGGCCACAGGATTGGGTGGTGGGGGCACTATGGCCTCCCCTTCTCCTTCCAGGAGCAAGCCCACTACCCGTGTGCACATCCTGGTCGTACGCAGGTGAGGGGGACTTGGGGGCGAGGTGCTGTCCTTCCAGCACCAGGGACCGCGATATTCAGAGCCATTCTGTGGGGAAAGAAACTTGGCCGTGTGGTCGGCATGAGAATTCAGTTTCTCAGAAGCAGGAAAGCGCGCCCCTCGCATCAGGATTCCTTCAGGCTTAGAGAGATCAAGCCCTCTTCAGACAGGCGGTAGTTTTTCCCTGTTAGCCAAAGCATAGGAAGGCGGAGCAGACCAGCTCCAAGCGGGCCAGGGCCTGACCCAGGCTGCGCTCTCACCATTAGAGTCTCAGCCCTGCTTCTCTGGCTGGCCGTGGCTTTAAACTCAGAGCCACCCCTGGGCCCACCGAGGACAGCAGAGGGGAGGCGGTGTCCTGACCAACATCTATCCCTGGAGCAAGATGGGAAGGGCTAGTCACACCTGGAGAGGCTAATATTCTGGATTTTGATCCCCAAAACATGAATCCCTGAAGTAGCCCTTCGCAGAATGTAGCCCTGCATGTTGGCACTCAGCATTTAGCGTCAAAGGGACGAGGGAATGGGGCTCAGATGGAGGATATTTGGTGTCTATTGGGAAATGACATCAGGATGAGCTGGTGTTTATGTCTCAATAGCAAAACATAGGACTCCAGACCACAAAAGGTCAACTCAGCAGACCCTGCTACCTTCTGAACATCCCAATCCACGGATCGTGTTTGTGATGTAGGATTTTGGAGATTCTCCTAGTAGTTACCAGCGCCAGGGTATGAGAAGACAGCTTCTATTTCCAAACTCCCAATTTCAGAACCAAATTTTATCAAAATAAAGATAAAAACAAATCTTGTCCTGGGAATTTTATCAGACACATCACTGCACTGCGTGATTTATTTATTGCGCAAACACATCTCATTTCAGAAGCCAGGCATGCGAAGGACATGTGTGTGAGTCATGAGAGTCGGCCCTCCTCCTGCCCCGGGACCTTGAGCTGAACACAAAGAGGCAGCAACAGGCTGGTATTCCTGCATGTCCTTGGTTTTACACCAAGGTGATGTCTTTGCAGGAAGTCTGTACTTGTCCTTCCAACACCTGAAGTGGAGGAAGCAAATGAATTAGAGGCCTCCAGGACGCGGGGAGGGTCGCTTTCTTAAGGGTGGGTACAGCCCGGGGGTGGTGGCCTGATTTGCAGTGGTTTGGCGATTTCTTGAAGTTCTTTGCAAGGTTGACCTATTGCTAATTCCTCGAGCCTGTAGTCTGAAAGGTCATTAATCTGGGCTGGGCTCACGACGGTGTTGAGGCTTAAGGCTTCTATTTCTTAAATGTCAAAGGTGTGTCGCATTGCCTTTGGAGACTTTGGGGCTCAGCAGAGAGGTGCCAGTGACTTCCTTCCTCATGGACACTTTTGCCTAACCAAAGCAGCCACCTGCGCTCTTCCTTTTTGGCCATTTGGAACTTCGCCGAGGATTAAAAAGACGAACCAGTCTCCCACGCATACTTCCCTGTTGTCAGGTACAGGGACAAACAGGTATGTGTTTGCGGAAGGTTGGCAGTATCAAATGCACTTCCTGGGAGTAAAGCTGGAGGAAAACATGAAAGCACCAATTTATTCTTGTCACTCTCTGCTGTGTCTCCTCTTGTCAATGGGATGAAATCTGAGCTCTTTGTTGTCACATAGAGCTTCTTTTTGGTCTTCTTTCTGTTTCTCTCATCAGTCACCAAACGCCCCTGTGACCTCTAGGAACAGCCTCACCTTGGGTGCCTGCTGTGGGGTCCGTGCAATGCCATAACCCACCCTCTCACCTGGCTGACTCCTCTGGACCCTTAGATTTCCACTTGGATCTTCCCTCCTCTGTGTCTTTACCTGAGTCTCCCAGGCTGAAGGGGGACAGGGCTTTGAGTTCCCATAGCAACCGGCGCTGACTGCTGGACGCACTTCCTCTGAGCTTAATTGTCTGTTTACTAACACCCCCCTCCTTCCGCCCTCCTCCAGCAGCTCTTTCTCCTTTTCCTCCTTCATTTTAAAGCATTCTCCTTGTGCAGAATCCAAGGCTCATGGATAAAGGACGCGGTCCTCTTGGAGCAAGCGTCAGATCTCTTCCATGTGGCTTCAGTCACAGGCTGACCAGGGTCTGCATGGCTGGAGGCGTTTTGGCCTCCAGCTTCCTGTTGGGCTTGGGCACTGATGGAGGGTGGGTTTGGGTATGCATCCCCCACCCCTTCCCTGCCACACTGCCTGGGCCGGTTGTGTCTCTAGCAGCAAAACGGGTCCTCTAGGGTGCCCCCTTGTCTGCAGTCCCCTGTCCAAGTTCTGGTGGGAATTGTCCTTCTTGTCATTCCAGCACGGGGTTTTTAGTGGCTTCTGCTGTTACAGTTCCAGATCGGCTCAGGCTGTGTAAGCGGTCCCTACGCTGAATGCCCCTTCCACTGACTGATTCAGACCATCGCTTCTACCCTAGTCCCCTCCCCTTCCCCAGGGGTCTCCCCACCACTGGATTCTCCCACAGCGCATCACACCCGCAAAAGGAGCCCAGTACATGCTGGCTAAATGCTGTTGGGGAATCTTGAGCCCTCAGGAGAAAACGGGTCAAAAGTTGCTAATTCCAGGCAAACACTCATTTCCTCTGCACATCATAAAGATGAGACAGGATCCCAGTTATTAGAGTGGAAAATTCCCTGGCTGTCGTGACAGCAGATAGCCATTACGCGTTCCAATGAAAGACTCAGGAATGGGTATAAAAATAATCTGCTGTACACCATCAAAAACTGAAAGCACATTCTTTTCCTTTGAAATGAGATCGGCTCCTGGAAGCTTTCACTCCAACACCCATCCATCTCCAACTTCTCTCCAAGGACACGGGTAAAACGCAATTTGTTTCACATAATAAGCCTCAGGAGTTTACTTTAAAGACATGATTACCCAGAAGGCAACAAGAGCTGTCTACAGTTTCATCTGCTTCAAGAATATTTCTGTCCTCAAGAAAGAAAGAGAGCTCCAAAGTTTCACCAGAAATTCTGGCTTCTGAGTTACATAGAAAATAGAAGTTTTGCATATGCGTGGTTTATCTTGGTTTGGGCCTCATTCCGCCCAGTGAGAGCACTTGACTGTGGAACAAAAAGCCCGCCGGAAGCCCACCTCCCAGGAGTGGCCGGAGCTGTGAGCTGACCACCTGATCTACCGTGGTTTCACTGCTGAGCTTGGTGACTGTTTGGAGACTGAAGTGGGACACTGCCATCCTCAGCCATTGTCCTAGCTACCGTTCATGGGTGTCCTTGCCATGGGACCTTGTATGTCTCACCCAGCCCTCCTATCAGCACCACAGGGACGTGCTCCTTGGAGCTCCATCTTACAGGTAGAGAAACTGAGGCTCAGCAAGATGAAGCCCAGGGTCTGTGTCCTGAGTCTGCTGGCTCCCAGGCCTGCTCCAAACATCTGGGTGAGGCTCTCTGGGCTGCCTCTTCATCTCGGCTCGCACTCTGCTTTCGTCCTTATCTCACTGTGTTGTGCTGGCTTATATTCAAACATCAAAAAATAGGGTATGAGCAAGATTTGGCCCAGAAACTACTTACCCTCTGTGTCCTGGAAGAGTTTGAGAACGCAGTGACTCACACTGCCGTGGTTTGGATAAGCCATGTGTTAAGGGCCGTGTCACCAACCTGTGGTGCGATCTGCAGGCGGTGGAACTTGTAAGAGGTGGGCCTGGTAGAAGGAAGTGCGGCCACTGAGTGCTTCCCTGAAGGGGAAGTGATTCCCTGCTTTCTCTCCTCCACCCTGTGCTCTCTGCCAGTGTGGCCTTGCCATAGGCAAACGTCCAAGTCACGGACTGAAGCTTCTGAAGCTATGAGCCAAGATAAACCTTTCCTCCTCAGAAGTGGACGGTTCTGGGCATTTGGTCACAGTGACGGAAGCGTACCAACGTACATACTGTAAGGGTTGCTCATAATACCTCTGATTTCTCTCTTTCTTTTTATAAAGAGAGAGGGACAGAGAGGGAGAAATAGAATCAATTTTATTTAGTTTTTCACGTGGCTTTCGTTGTTCTGACACTTCTTTGTGAACATGGTGCTGGGGTTCGAACCTGCATCCTCGTGCATGCTAGGCAAGTGCCATAACTGCTGAGCCACCGCTCCAGCCCCTCTGATCTCTTTTAATGCCCTCTCCTTTGGTGCTTGGGTAGGACTCCACTGAGGAGGAAGAATCCACCCTTCTGCAGTACCCCTCTGCGGCTCTCTGCAGATTCACAAGCGGGTAGATGATCAAGTGGCCGAGAGCTTACTCCAAGCCACTCCCCTCCCACTGGACTTTCCCAAGTCTAACTTGGAAGTGTCCTTGTCACCCACGTTCATCAGCTGGTTCATCAAGGCATGGGTGGCCTGCCTTAGACACTCTTGGGGTTTATGTCACCTCTGGATGCTGGTTCGGTGTGGTCTCCCTCATTGATTTCACATTCTGACATGAGCACATCGCACCTGGTAGCTGTCCGTGGTGGGGCTGTCCTGGAACAGCATCCTCAGCCTCAGCCCACTGAGGCTCAGTCCCAATCAAGCAACTGGGATTGTCTCCAGACGTTGTTAATGTCCCCTGGGGCCAAAAGATCCCTGAGGTGAGGACTTCTAATGGCCAGTGTTGCAAAGAGCAGCTTGTCTTGGCAGTAGTGCTGCAACCCTGCAAGTCTCCCTGGGGCATGATCAGTGACGACCAGGATCCCCTTCCCATCTGAGACCCCCAGGTAAAGGTCCCAGTGCGTGGGATTTCCAACCCCCCTTTCCTGAAGACCTTTCCCGTTTTACGAGTATGGGAGCTCCAGGTCCTGTCAGCAGGGAGCAACAGAGCTGTGACTTGGAGCCAGGTCATTTTGAGTACAGCCCCTGGCTGGTTCATCATGGCAGCTACTCTGGAGATGAGAGAGGACTGTGTGACTCTCCTACTGGAGAAAGGAACATGAAATAAATGGTGGACACTCAGGTCCTGACTACACTTTCAGGAGGCTGCTCCTCTCCAGCTGATAAGCCCAGGTCGGCTCCCGAGTGGCCACCCCTTGAACCCGAAGCCTCCTGCTGCACGCCAGTCTGACACCTGGTTTCTCAGCATCAAGGTTTGCTACAGGACTCACGGCTGCCACGTGGCTGCTGCCGAGTCAGCCCATGTTCCCTCCACAAGCTGCGTGAGGGTCGGACCGTCTCTACCGCGCACCAGTTTCTCTGGGCACTAGGACGCTGAGTGGCCAGTCATTGCAAGAAGGAACCAGTTAATTAATACATAAACCAGTTTTAAAAAAGAGCAGATTAAGTTTGACTTCACTGCTTTTCTCAGAGTTGATTGAATCCAAGAGCCCCGACCAGTGATGGGTTTCAAGATGAGCCAGCGGGATGTAGTGTTGGTTATTGCTTAGAATCCCCAAGATGCCCCTGAGGTATCTGTGTGTTCCCAGCATCTGTGGGAAGAGGGAGTCGAGACTCAGGAAGGCCTGGCTGGCCCTGACTCATCACTGAACACCTCTGGCTGTCCTGGGAGAAGCTTCTCCCGTTGAATCCTGTTTGGCTCTTCTGCTCGAACCCAGCTGTGCTAGTGTAGACGTGAACACCACTTTATCACGTGTCAATCTCCCTTTTCAGCAACCGGTGGTGGACTTCAGGCTTAGACGCTTCCCCAGATGAGGCTGGCTAGCATCAAATAGCATTCCGCGTCAACACTGTGACGTATTTGAGGTGTCATCTGATCAAGGCAAATGGAATTGCTGTGTTGCATTTACATTTTCCAATAATATCTCCGTTTGAGTCAAGTTAGCTTAACAATAAGAAAAGGAACGCTAATTGAGGGACATGTGGTTCATATCTTGATCACATCGTCCCACAGACATGGCAAACATCGTGGATGAGATTGACGAATGGGAGGAGATGGAGAAATCCTGTCAACAGCTAAGGACAGGGAGGGACCAAGTCTTCCATTCTGAACTTCGAGGTCTCAATGGCAAGGTGACCTCCTCACCTCTTGAGCTTTCCCAAGCCCTCATCCTAGCGGGAGCAGATGCCAGTGCTGTTACTAACATGTCCAGGTGCCCCGTGAGCTGGGGCCGTGGTCAGAAGAGCTGTAGATGACCCAGCTAGCAACACCCAGGTGCTGAAAAATAAGTCTTGTTCTCCGACGACCTGGGTGCATTACGCCCACCCTGCAGCGGGCTGGAGAGGTGACGGCTCCGTGGGTTGATCGTCATCAGATGACTTGGGCAGCGACCACCCCTTCTAAAGCTACTGCTTTTGACAGAGGCTTCTCAACATTTTCCTGGTACATGAATAATGGTGCTGCGTGAGAAGTCATCTCCTTCAGTCTCCCTGGTACACATTTCACAAGCACTTCGTTTTGGCAGGTCCCCTGGAAAGTGACTTCCCTGTGGCCATATACTAGACTTCGTTTTGGCCAAGGAGGGCACCTGGCAGCTCCTAGGCCATCACAAAGATGTTAGGTCCTCTGAAGTCTCAGCTCTCTATTGTGTGTCTGGGAGCAGATTCAGAACAAAAAATTGGGTAAAATCGGGAGATTTCAGCTTTGGAACTGAGTTGGCCTCTGACTTCCATCCCACCTGCTTCTTGTTGCCGTCTTTCTCTCTGCTTCCCCAAGAACAGAGTTCAATCACCAGTGAAGGTCAAAGTAATATCATCAGACAGACACAGCAGACGAAGAAAGGTGGAGAAAGGGAAGGGAAGAAAGCAGTGCTTGAGGAGGAGACTCTGCATACTGGGGCCCCTCATCACCTTTATGGGGGATCTTGGTCCCTTTTCTGGTCCCTTTTCTGGTGCTGTAACAAAGTACCCCAGGCCAAGTAATTTACTAAAAACAACATAGAGATTGACCTAACTCATGGTACGGAAGCCGAGTCTAGGAGCAAGGGGACAGCCTCTGCCTGGCCTCCCAAGAGGGCCTTCCAGCTGCATTTTAGCACGGTGGGGGTGCCACATGACCATGCAGAGTGAGCATGCCAGTGTGGGCCTCTGTTCCTCTTCTTAAAAAGCCTCATGAACTCATCTGATCCTAATTATCTCCAAAGGCCCCACCGCCAATACCATTAGCACATGGAATTTGGTATTAAATTTCCAAAAGAGGAAGTTTTAGAGGGTGTATTTAAATCACAGCATGGGACAGAGAGTCAGAGGGTTGGTAGTGCAGGGTGCATCTCCTCAGGGAACAAGAATTCCCTGTGCTCCCAGTGTTATCTACAAATGGACCTGGTTCATTAGCACAAAAGTTTGGCTGCTATCCCAGGGACCTAAGTGACCTTGGCTTAAACCAAAGAGGAGCTCATTGTGTCCCAGTGCTGGGCCGGTGGCAGCCCCATAGTCTCCGCACCCACGTCTTTCCTCTTGCTGCTCCACTGCTGAGCGACTTCCTTCTCTGGCTCAGAGCGGTTCACACACCCCCACCCTCAGCCCCAGCTGCATATTTCAGCAAGGGAAGACGACAGTGGCCAGGACCTCCTGGACCCAGAGTTTGCACAGAACACTCAGTCCCTAGCCTGGCACGCATTTACTCAGCACTCAGCCCCAAGCATCACTTTTACAGCATGGTAAGTTTCCAGCCCCAGCAAGGAAGACCAGCCAGAAGCTTTCAGGAACCGTTTTCTTGCCCATGGATATTTATTCAACTTGGAGGGAAGCACATTCATTGTTTCGTGGAGCTGTTGTTCTGTGGGAAGCTCTGAGGAGGAGCAACAGGTAGGCAGGCAGCTCTTGCCCTCAGGGAGCTTCCAGTCTGGAAAAGCATCCAGCAAGGAAGTGAGTGGATTAAAGCATGAAGACAAACTGCAGAGAGCGTTTTGAAAGGGGGAAAAATTCGAATGCTTATATACACAAAAACCAGAAAGCACATTCCCGGGAAAGATGGCTATCAAGGATCTTTGAAACTCTGTCCTTCCAAGCTGAACCCTGACCTAAAGAGGAGCAAAGCAATGGATCTCAGTGGGGGCTGGAGTACTAGACAACACTAAAAAACGAAGGGACCACTACCATGTACAACCATGCAGAAGAAACTTAGGAGCACACAGTTGATTACAGCAATCTATGATGTCATTTTTACACAAGCAAGATTAAACAACAGCTCATATCAAGATGTATAGTTTGAAATAAAACTATGAAACAGTAGGAAAATTGTAAGTACAAAATTCAGAATAATGTCTATCTGAGGGGAGAGGGAAGGAGAAAATAGAGTGAGCATATTCAAAGCAAAGTTCTAGTTTTAAAGTTAGACGGTAGGTTGGTGGGTGCTCGTTCTGTTATGATTCCCGACTTACATATGTGTTAAATATATTTTTGGAAATATCAGCATTGCCTGATAGTACACATTTTAACAACATGGTTAGGGACATTCCGGTGCCTGGGGTTGGTCGGGTGGGTCAGTGGTGAGCAGCAGAGTGCCCGTCCCAGGTCCTATGGGCCCAGCTGCCGGTGACTTCGAAGACTTCCTGGCCTAAGGTGCCCACGGCTTCCAATCTTTCTTAAGCAGCCTGACACCTGTGTTGTTAGAAACACTAGCCCTGTGTTCAAATGCTGGCAGTGATGAGAACTTCCTCAGTGGGGCAGACAACACCTTTCAGGGGACAAACTGAGTCTCAGAAATAGCTGGGGTACTTGGCAGCATCCGCTGATCCAAGAATGCCTAAATTTAAATCTACCATATTGCCCTGCTCTGAAGGCAGGAGGCAGGAAACCAGCCCGCCCCGTCGCGTCCCCAGCCTCCCCTGAGCGTGCTATTTCCAACCTGTCGCTCCGTGCGGCTCCTGCGCATGGTAGCTCTCACCTGCGAGAGCTGCCACCTCTAAGTTTGGAAGTGTGAAGGTGGTGTGAGCTCGCCTGAGCCTGGCAGGGCTCCACCTACGCTCTGCCCGGCGCCTCCCACCTGTGCCCAGGGCCAGCATCACATCACTGGCAGCTTCTCCTTAAAGGGCCCTGGAGGACAAAGGGGCTGCTCTCGCTGTCTAAAGCCGGGGCGGAGATCTGGTTCGGAATGGTTTCCATATTAATATTTTCTTTAGGGAAAAAAGAAGTTTCCACTGTAAGACATTTGTTCTACCAACACCTACCCACAGAGTGGTTGGCTATTTGCTTTCTCATAATATGGTGGTTTTCAGCTAGGGGGGACTTTGCCCCCTGTCCCCACCTCTGGGGACAAGTGGCAGGATTTGGAGATTTTTTGTTTTTGTTGTTGTCACAACTGGTATGGAAGCACTGGTCAAAATTTGAGGACACCATGTCATTGTGTGGTGGGTAAAAGTCCTACAGAGCAGGGATGGGACCCTGCTCATCCCAGCATCCTAGCCAAGAATCCTCCCACCCAAGATATCAGCAGCTAATGGTGTCCAGGCTCAGAGGCCCTGTACCCCACGTGGCAGGTGGCCCCAACCAAAGGCAAAGATAAATAAAGCCAGGGGCCCCTGCTCCCTGTGAATTCTGAAAGGTGTGTGGGGACGTTTGATGACGGGTGTGACAAACACGAAGTATAAGACGCACCCTTTAGCAACAGCTGGGATTTGTGGCCACTGTTTTGGTTTTTACCAAAGCCTAATGCCCCCTAAGCAGAGGAGATTTTAATCTGGAGACCGTTGCACCCCCGTGCGTGCTATTGTGTAATCTGGCATTTTCCCCTCTAGGGAGCCATGGCGCATTACTCACAAGTGACAGAACCAATGAGCTTCATCTCCCCAGGGACCTGTGCATCTGTTTAAAGGGAGCAGGTGTGGCACAGATCCACCCTCACCTGCCCCTGTGAGAGGCTGAAGGTGAGTGGCTTTTCAGTCCCCGTGAGGATGGGCCAGGCGTTGTTCCTGCAGCCCCCACCCCAACCCCCACCAGAGGGTCAAGTCTAACAGTGCTCTGGTAGCGGGTCCACCTGGCAGGAGACAGGTGTCTAGATGCTTATCAAAGGCTCCAACTTAATAAATATCACTAGGGAAGTCCTGGCTCTTCCTGTGCCTCAGTTTCTTTGGAGATCTGCACACACTGGGTAAGCTTGGGTTTGGGGATGCAGAGGCAGCAGCCTCGACTTCTCTCTGGATCTTGGTCTTCTCACCTAAACAGCAGGGCTAGTGATATATGTCTCTGAGAGTCGCTGTCAGGGTACAAAACACGGGTGGCCAAGCACACAGTGCTCGCCAGGCTGGTGCAGCAAGCGATGGGTGCCACCGCTTCCTCCACCGCTTCCGCCTAGCATCCAAAGGTCAAAGGAAGTCAACAGGCTGCTCGTGTTCCTCCCAGAACAGGTGACAATTGAAATGAGGTCATGCATAGGGAAGCACTTGGACACTTTAAATATTGTCAATCCGGTAGTGTTGAATCAATCTGAAAGCAATGTAAACTCAATGTAAAGAGTAACAGCGTTTATCACACCGATTCTGAGAAAACAGAAATACATTACGCATCGTGATCAGATTACATGTGGAATCAGCGCGGGCTGCTCCGGTTCAAGACTTCCGTTTGACAAAAGCGGGAAACTGACTCTGGGGGCAAAACTTCCACGAAGCCCAGTCCCCGGCTCTTTACTGTTGGAGAGCCATGGTTGGGGACTCAGCCCTCCTGGAGAACTTTCATTACATTTTCTGATTCTTAGATGTGACAGGGGAGGTCCTAGACGGGCTGGTGACCAAGACAGCTGCCTGGTGATGCTGAATTCTGAGAGAGGGGAATTCACCAAGCCAAAGGTCCTGGTGCTGAATCTGAGGGTTTGTGGTCTATTCAGGGTGGGTGGGTGGTGGAACTCAGCCCATGTGCTCCGATGGCCCTAGATCAGTGGTTCTCAAACTTTGGCCTGTGACAGAATCACTTGGAGGACTTGTGGAGACGCATATTGCTCGCCCGTCTCTTAGTGGACCGTGGTGGACCCCTGGATTCTGCATTCCTAGAAGATTCCCGGACCCCACTGCAGAATGCCCTGGAGCAGCGTCTCTCGCCGTCAGTACTGTTACTTGGAGCTGGGTGACCCTCACTGCAGAGGGAAGCACAGTGTGTTCAGTGGCACCTGTGCCCTCTGCTCATTAGATGCCAGTAGCAATTGTCACAGTGAAGCGTTGCGGGACGTTGCGAGGTGACGTGACCCCTGGCTGAGCAGCTCTGCTCTGCAGTGGATCCAGCCGCCATCGTGGCATGACCACAGTCATGTTGCTGTGCTTCTGCAGGCCTCTTCATCCATGTGTTGGGTGTAAGAAGTCGATCTCTGAGGGCCCAAGCAGGGATCACATGACAGTTCCGGCAGCTCATGGGGCACAGGATTTCAAAGCGCTAATCCTGCACGTCTGATCTGCTTAGTGGTTTACTCCATCTCACTAGAAAACATTGGCTGGGCTGATAGCTGCAGTGGGGGGTATGGAGACTTCAGCTAGACCCTAGAAACTTCTAGAAGATAGTCAAACAGTGCCCAGCCAGGCAAAGGACTCCACAGCCACAAAGTCCCCTCCAGTGTTCTGACGAGAGGTCCAGCCCTTATATGAGTAGCCACCGTCCTTAGCTTAGAAGTGACTGGCCTTGAACATGTGCTCCAACCTGGGCCACCTCCTCTGTCCGCTCGGAGGGCAGCAGCAGGAGCTGGTTCCGCTCTTCTCTGTTTAAAACAATGATCTCATCACTTGCATTTTCTCTTCCAACTTCACTGTCGGAGAGAGCTCTGGAGTCTGGAGAGCTGCCGCACGGTGGAGGAGTGAGAGGCGGGCACACACAGGGGAGCGTAGGTTTTCCTTTGACTGTCAGCTCTTGAAATTACCCAGCAATCCCAAAATGAATTTCCACTAATCTGACAGCTTTGCCTCTCCTGACGTGATGTACTGTATATTCAGTGGTCAGCAGGGACTATTTAATTGCAGTTAAGCCTGTGCTGTTCACTGTGGCATTTAAAACGGAGCTGTGTGTAATGTGGTTAAACTTTCTCACTCGCTGGGCCCAGATGGGTGGGTGGAGCCCAGTTTTCTTTCTTTGGAAACTTTCTTCCTGTGAGCTCTTATTAATTAATTTTTACCGGCTCGCGCCTTTTAATTCAAGCACTTTCAAGATTTATAAATATCAGAATCAAGACTAAAATCAAATCTTTCTAGAAGAGAGAATGTTAGAACAACTGGTGAAACTATATTGAATGAAAAATGAATAAAGAAACATCAGAAAGGAAAGAAACAACGATATAGTACCTAACATATTTTAAGTACTTACTATGTGTTTGAAAGTTTCCAAGAATCATCTTGCTTTGCTCTTACAGCATTCCAAAGAGTCAGGGACAATTTCTACCCCCATTTGACAGATGTGGAAACGAGTCTTAACTAGTTGAAGGAACTTCCCAAAATCTGTGGCTGTGTGTGGGCAGCTGAGATTTGAGCCCAGGTCTCTGTGATAGCAATCTATATTCTCAATCACTAACCTTCCCAAACCATGCTAGAGGTTATCAGGTTTACACTTCTGATCTTTCACAAGTGGCGAAACTGAGGTCCAGACCTTTCAAAGTGACTTGCTTGGAATTAAGTTATCCTAAACTCAGAAAGTTAGCTTATGGTTATGCAAGTCTAACGATTAATAACTGACAGTGCATATGTTGCAGCTTATAAAGATTTTTAAGTGTTCATTATCTCATATTTAATTTTGGTCTTCAAAAAACCTCTACTGTGTGAACTGATCACTCAAGAGGTAAGGAATCTCAACACGAACCGTCCTGTTCACAGCTGAGCCGGGTGATGTGTGTCAGCAACGTAGCCACCCACGGGTCACAGCAAGGTGCCGGAAACACATGCACAATAGAGATATGGACAATCCCCAGTTCATTTGTTCAAGGACATTTGGGCCATTTCTGATTTGGTGCCCCCAACAAGCTCAAGAACATTCCTGAATTGTGTGGCTTAGATATGAGTTGTCCCCCAAAAGCTCATGTGTGTAAAAGCACAAGAAGTTTCAGAGGTACAAGATGATTAGATTAGGATAACTTAACCTGATCAGTGGATTGATCCACTGATATCGATGCTGGGTGGTAACTGTAGGCAGGTGGGGTGGGGCTGTAGGACCTAGGTCACTGGAGGCTGACTTTGGGTTTTACAATTTGTCCTTGGTGACAATAGCTGTCTCTGCTTCTTTTCTGCCATGTCCTGGGCTCCACCACATCTTTCCGCCATGACCTCCTGCTTCCGCTCAGGCTCAGAGCTACGGATTCAGCTGATCATGGATTGAATTTCTGAAACCTGGAGCCAAACAACTTTCCTTCTCAAAGTTGTTCTTGTCAGGTCTTTTGGTCAGAGCAATGACAAAGGACTAAAACACTGAACAAGTCAAAATTTAGAAAGAATGCTAAAAGAACAAAGACAAAGCATTAATAGGAAAAATATTTGCAATTTACGTCTGTGATAAAAGACTTGTATCTAGATTATATCAAGAATACTCAAAACTCAGCAATAAGAAAACAGATTAATGCAAAAAGTGGGCCAAAGACGTGAGCAGACATCTCATCAAAGACAGCACATGGGTGACAGTAAGGACAAGAAAACTTGTCAACACTGCTAATCATCGGGGAAATAAAGCCACGGTGAAATATTACAATGCAAACCTTTAAATTGTACAGTTGTAGCAAGTCTTTGCTTGACTGTGAGCTTTCTTTGTCCCTAGGTCAGACCTGGGATGCGGTGGCTGGGTCACATGGCTGGTGGCTGTTGAGCATTTTAGGAAACTGACACGTGGCTTTCCAAAATGCTTATCATTTTACGTTCCCGCCTGGCATGTGTGAGAGTCCTAGTTGCTCTGAAACCTTATCAAAGCTTGGTATAGTTAGCCTTATGATTCCAGACACTTAAAAATCATATAATAGTATTTCGCTGTGGCTTAATTTCCCTAATGAATGGCTGTGTTGACAAGTTTTCATGTCCTTATTGCCACCCATGCATTGTCTTTGATGTCTGTTCACATCTTTGGCCCATTTTTTTGCATTAATCTGATTTCTTTTGGTTGTTTTTTTAGTGTTCTTTATGCAATCTAGATAGAAGTCTCTTACCACATCTATGATGTGCAAATATTTTTTTCCTATCAATGCTTTGCCCTTGTTCACTTAACCTTCTTTTTGAATTTTGACCAAGTTTAATTTATCTTTTTATTGTCTTGTGAATTGTGCTTCTGGTGTTGTATGTACGAAATCTTTGCCTTTGATTGTTTTAAAAATTGATTTTCACATTAGGTAAAAGAAAACATACTTTCAAGTTCCTTTAAGGACATTCACTTTATTTAAATGATCGAGTTTCTTATTGGTAATCTCCATGGTTTGTGGATAAAGGAATTTAAAGGCATCACTTCCTATGATCCTTCCTCTACTTCCAGGCTTAGCCAGGGCCCCCGGCCAACTTGCAGTGGAGGCTATCGAGCTCTGGTGGGAGGAGCTTTGGTGGCAGGGGACACATGAACTTCCTTCTTTGCTCTGCAGCCAGCTGGAAGCTGAACTCCAGGCTATTTGTATTCCATTTTTATGTTTTGGTTTGCAAAAGCAACAGTCTGGGATCTTCTAGGTCTTTCTGTATGCCCGTCTGGTCCTATAACTATGCAGGTGGGGCTTTTAACAGTAAACTCAGCGTCTTCTGGGATAGGGCTAGAGTCAGGCAAGAGTTGTGGTTCGAATACTGATCTTGCCTTTGCAAAATCCCAAGGAGGTGCTGGCAGTGGGGAGCCCGGGCCTCCTTAATGTTCACACCTTACAACCGGCCTTGCCCCAGCCTCTTCTGGGTGGGCACCCTCAGGGAGAGGGTGGGGGAGGCCCAGGTGTGGACCCTGGGGCACTGGCACAAGGCTTCTCACACTCAGGTGTACCTTCAGCCTCCTGGGACTCCTGTTCTTTCTGATTCAGAGGCTTGGAACAGGCTTGAGACTGCACTTTCTAATAAGCTCCCGATGATGTTAATCCTGCTAGCCCAAAGGCCAAACTTTGAGCAGAAGGAACTGGAACAGGCTCTGCCCAAAGAAGCAGCTCAGCTCTCTCCATTGCCATGTGGGCATTTGGCTCCAGAATGCCTGGGTCTCTTCATGTGTCCAAAGAAGCACCAGGAATCTACTATGTCACAAGACGATTTCTTACTCTTAAACATTGTGCAGAAGATTTTAGTTTTAATAAAATATCATGAGGGTCAAACAAGTCAATCTGAGAGCCAAATTTGTCA
Organism: Aplodontia rufa; assembly: GCA_004027875.1. Lineage (NCBI taxonomy): Eukaryota > Metazoa > Chordata > Mammalia > Rodentia > Aplodontiidae > Aplodontia > Aplodontia rufa. The sequence goes on from PVKS010013713.1 coordinate 19,163, forward strand.
CTTTGGATATAAATTGAGTTTCAGGAATTTTCATAAAAGTTTGCACAGAGAAAATGGGTGAGTGGGAGGTCATAAAGCTACAAAACTTTGGCACAACTAAAGAACTGATCAAAATTGTTAAGAGACTTCCTACAGAATGGGAGAGAATCACGGCCTGTGATTCTTCTGACAAGGGATTAATATCCAGAATTTACAAAGTCCTCAAAAATTTCAACCTCAAAAAGACAACCCAATCAATAAATGGGCCAAAGAACTCCATAGAAACTTCTCAACAGAGGACATTCAACAAGCCAATGAATACATGAGAAAGTGTATCACTAGTAATCAGAGAAATGCAAATGGAAACTGCGTTAAGATTTCACGTCACTCCAGTAGGATTGGCAAAAATGATGAATATAAACAATAACAGATGCTGGAGAGGTTGTGGGGAGATAGGAACACTAGCACACTGTGGGTGGAACTGCAGACTGGTACAGCCCCTCTGGAAAGCAGTGTGGGGACTCCTCAAAAAATTAGGGATGATGGGGCTGGAGCTCAGTGGTTTCGGCGCTTGCCTGGCAAGCACGAGGACACGGGTTCAAACCCCAGCACCACGTACACAACTGAGTGTTGGAGCAACTAAGGCCACGTGAAAAACTAAATAAAGTTGTTTCTCTCTTTCTCTGTCTCTCTCACTGTCCCTCTCTCTTTAAAAAAAAGAAATTAGGGATGGACCCACCATAAGACCCAGCTATCCCTGTTCCGGGTATTTTCCAGAGGAGTTAGAATTAGCACATTACAGCGACACAGCAAAATCCATGTTCATAGCAGCTCAATTTACATTAGCTAAATTATGGAACCAACCCAGACGTCCCTCACTGGATAAATGGATCCAAAAACTGTGGTACATATATACCGTGGAGTTCTACTCAGCAATTAGGAACAATGAAATTGCAGCCTTTGAAGGTAAATGGATGGCGATGGAAGAAATCATGTTGAGTGAAGTTAGCCAAACCCAGAGACTCAAGGGTTGAACGTTTTCACTCATTTGTGGAGGCTGGAGCTAGACCCAGGCCTGTGTGAAAGGCAGTCAATCTCTGTATTGGACCCAGCAACGGCCCAGCAACACATGATCTAGGGAAATGATAGAGATGCATCAGGAAGGAGGGGGAGGGAGGATAGGGAGGGATCTAGGGGGCAATGCTGATTTATAAATATATACATATCATATTGTTACTTTGGATACATTTAATTGTACAACAACTAAATTTTTTAATAAAAGACAAGATATTGGATTAAATAAAACATATTATTAATTGCAGCAGCAGCAACAGCAAAATAAATGGGCACGGAAACAGCAAGGCTCCAGAACGAATCATTCTCAGCATCCCTGCGCCCTCATCGATACTGCCACCCTGGAGAGGAGCTGGCGGAGGCAAACTCAGTGAGTCTCGGCTGCACTTCTCAGGGCCCCCGAGTCCTCCCCGTCTGTCCTGTCTGCCCTTCGTGCCTCCACCCCTCACTTTCTACCTCCCTTCTTTCCGATTTCCCCACTTCCTCCTGTGTCCAGAGCCCTCTGGAAGCTATCATCCTTCCATTGTGACCAGCATCCTGTTTTCCCCCATTGGCATGAGCTCATTCTTCCCCAACTTTCAGCTCATAGGAATCGAAACAAACTTCATCCTTCTTCCTGCACCTCCAGGCTCCAGCAGACCCTGGCCCACACCTGGCCAGTCAGGGTTTTCTGTTGCCGTAGCCCCAGCGAGCAGCTCAGAAGTGCTCGAGGTGCAGGCAGGTGAATGAGAGGCCAGGGACAAAGAGCTCTTTGCCCTGGAGTTAATAAGTGGGGGATCCTAACAGCTAAAATGGGCTTGCTCTTTACTTTGCACTGGGCATGGCAAGAGGAACAAGTTTTCACATGAATTATCTCTTTGAATCTTCATAACGATATGTGGCACAGACATGTTCAAGGAATATGCCTAAGTCACACAGCTTGCTGGTGATGGAGCTGGGATTTGAACCTGCCAGTCTGGCTGCAGGGCTGAACTCTTGGAGATTCACGGCCTTGCAGTAGACAAGACTGGAGCAGGTGGAGGTCGTTTCTGTAAATGTGTAGAGCAAGCCTCTCTGAGCATGGAGTGGACAGAGAAGAAAACAATACTGAGGGCTATGGGAGAGTTAGGGTCCCAACAGTGGCACTTGAGGCCCCAGGTCCTGTGGCCCAGTTCACCTTCTGGACATACCAACCATAGGACTCAATTTTACCTGTCAGGGGTTGAGTTTGAATTGAGGATTTTTGTGAGTTTCGGTTTATTGTATCAGAAAGGTTTCTGGTTTTGTGTGACCTTGGGCTAGAACTTCCTTTTCCAGTTTTCTAATTAAAAAAATAATGGGTCCATCCAGTTTCATTGCTTGGATGTTATCTGAAGCCTCCTCCAGCTTCTTCAACCTCACTGAAGTCTTTGTTCTCCCAGAGCAAAACCATTGAAGGAAGGAGGGGAGATGTGATGGGTCTCGGTGTCGCAGGTTCAGATCCTGACTTTCATAGTAGTTCTTTGTCCGTTGGCTGCTTCCCTACTGAAAGGCGAACTCCGAGGGCTGGGAGTTTTGTGTTTCATCTGTCCTCCGTAGTTTACATTTTGTGTAACTCAGAGTATGACCTCAAAACATGTAGGCGTGTACGCTTGCATGTGTGTGCATGCTGGATGAATGAATGGACTCCGTGCAGCTTTATGGGTAATAAGTCCACGTGGGCACAGTTTGGAGTTGTAGTCCGTTGTTGGGTTTGCAAGCCACTAGGGATGGAAGGTGTGTCTGTGTCCACCTCATGAGTCTCTCATGCATTTTTTACTTCACCGACGGAAACAATAGATACGACAACCGAATATTCTCTGAATAAGACGCGGGCTTTTAAAGCATCTTAAAGCCTGTAACTTATTGCCACTTCCAGACCCACAGCAAGCTGTTAGGTTCTTATGATGGATTTCTGGTTTCGCATGATATAAGAAAGGGCTACACTTAAACTTCCTTCCTGCTTTTCTTGTATTGCAATATCTTAGTAGAGCTATTCACGAAATTGATCCCTTAGCTTTGTGAATCAGGATGCTAAGGCGCTGCTATGGGCTATTATATAACACAGCAGTATTAATCCTTTTGGTCATGACGTCCAGCCCAAGCATCTCTCTTGCTAACAAACCTCAGTTTGGTTTTGAGTGTGCTTAGACCCAGGCAATATTGACGATAATAGCTCTTACTTAGGTCTTTTCCACCATGTCCCAAGCACTGTCCCAAGCCAGTCACATGGGTTTCATTCATTTCTTATACGAGGCAATGGATTGGGTTTAGGATGAGCCCCTGAATTCCATGCACCCGAGGGTGGCCAGTGTGTCTCCACTGTCCAGCAGGGCAGCAGGCAGACCCAATGAGAAGATAGACTCCACTGCCAACTTTGTGACCTTGGAGAACTTATTTAGTGGCTGACTTACTCCCCACCCCAAACATCTAAAGTAGGGATAAGAATACCTATTTCCTGGGGTTGGTGCGAAGGTCAAATGTGATGTTCTTGGGACAATGCCTTGACCGCTGCTTCTCCACTGAGATAAATAAGTCTGCCCCCCAGGGGACACTGGGCAATGTCTGGAGATTTTCTTGGTTGTCAAAGCTTTGATGGGGGGAGATGTTTTCTGGCCAGCCATGCTGATAGACCTTCCACAATATTCAGGATGGCCTCTGTCATAAAAAATCCTCTGGCCCACGAACTGAACAAAGTTGGGAAATCCCACTTGGAAACACTCAGAAACCTGAGTTGCTTGAGATCCTCCAGACCTTAAGTCCCAGGAGGGCAGGGAGAATTTGCTTAGTGTCTTGTTCAGGCTTGGAGCTTAGATCAGTGCCTGGCCTGTGGTCTGTGTTTGGTAAATGGGTGTTAAAGGGGATGAATGAGAACATGATGCGAGGGAGGCTTTCCATGTGTGACTGTCACAGCCCTCCTCTGATGCTTCGTGTTCTGGTCCTAATCTTGATCTACGGGGAGCTGCCTGAGTCCAACACAGCACCTAACATGCCAACGAGAGGCAGAAAACAGAAGGAATCTGGGTCCCCAATGACCATTTTGGCCACTGCACTGGGTTGGACTCCCAGATTCTCATGTTTTTGTCTTTTTAAAAATTACTGCTATTTGTTAAACCACTAACGGGCAAGTTTCTGACGCCTGCAGACAAGAGCATTCCTGTCTGGTCACCAGGACAGATGGCTCTTCTCTTCAGTTGGTGACATGATTTTAGTATCTCAAGTCCATTGAGGAAAATAAATGCGTTGGTCAATTCCCTTTAAACGGAATTAACCATCAAATACACTGAAATAAAAATTTTGAATTTGGCAAACATGCCCTGATATTTAAGTGCTGGTACTCAATGATCTAAGTGAAGTGGAAATATCATACTGTTTTTTTGGAAGTGCTTAGCAACTAACAAACTTATCCTGGCATGAACTTTAGGAAGTTATCCTAATGAAAAACTACTCATTTATTTAACACAAGATGGGGTTGGGCTAGGGTGTAACAGAGAAGAAAGCAGAGCTGAGTCTACCTCTCTGTCTTCACAGATCCGTCAGATTGGAAGGAGTGAGTGTGTTAAATGCTCATTACCAGGGAAGTGAGTGCCACCACGAAGTTTGGAGAAGCACACAGATGCTTACCAGGCTTCTCTAAGCTATTCAGGGGTCAGGAAAGGAATCCCAGGGAGGGAGGTCTGCACTGAGATGCGGAGAGGCAGGATTGTACAGTGGTCATAGACCAGGCTCTGGAGTGACATGTTCATTCCTGAACTCTCTTATCACTTGCTCCTAGCTATCTGACTTTGAATAATTACTTCCTAAAAGGCTTGATTCTTTTATTTGTTGAAAGAAGCAAAAGTACTCTCAAACTTCTAGGATTATTATAAAAAATTAGATAATACATGCAAAATTATAAGTCTCAAACCTTCCATGTTAACCTGATGTAATTATTAAAAATTAACTGGGAGAAGAGAAAAAAATGGAATATGTAGAAAATTATTTTATGAAATGGTAAAGTTTGCTTCTTCTTTATCCATTGCAGATTATATGACCTTGGGGCCTTTGAATATTGTTTGTTTGTTCAAGTGCTTAAAAAACTCCAAGGTATTTGCTGAGCAAAATATAGGCCCCACCTCTTAGGATCTGCAAATCTCCCTTCAGGTGGATGAGTTTTCTTGGTGACTAAAATTAGAAACAACGTATTAGTCAGCTTTTTGTTACTGTAATGCAATACTTGAGATCACTAAATTATAAAGAGAAAAGGATGATTTTGACTCACAGTTTTGGTGCTGGTCGTTGTACAACTTTGAACATCCAATAAAAATCACTGAAATGGGTAGGATACATTTTATGTTACACTAATTATACCTCAATAAAGTTATGAAAATAAGATGCTCCAAAGTTAAATCACCTTTCAAGATCCTAAAATAAGATGCTCCAAAGTTAAATCAACTTTCAAGATCCTAAAATTGTATGGCAGGATGCCATTCTTATTTTGAGACATCTGACTTTTAACGATACTGAAATGGAAATCTAGCGGAGTAGCTAAGCTTCGAGGTAGCCTTGATCAATTTGCCGGGACCACCTGGCATTTGAAAGGACCTTGGACATGTTTGAACCAGGTCTATTCCGAATCTGTGGCTTCCATCCCCACAGGGGACTGTGATGTACCTTTATCTCACCTGCCTGCAGAAATCCTCTCTTAATTATTATTACCAGGACAGTGCAGGCAGAAATCCATGTTGCTATGTGGCTATTAGGCGGCTTCATGTGACAGTCTCCTTGGGGTCGTGGAAAAGTTTCATTTCTGGTGTGTGCGTGCACTTTATCGTGCCATACGGTGTGAGGCAGAGGGCGGTACGCTCCCCTCCTGGTCTCTGGCAGGAGCATAGGAAAAGCAGAATCCAGTGCTCAGTGTGGCTCTAGCCGTGATGCATGGTGATGCCTACCTCACTGCAATTTTAACTGCCTTTCCCCACACTTCTATAGAATTGTCCCGTTTATATTGTGCTTAGATTCATAAGCTTTCTCACATTTTAGGCAGGGGATGAGTTGCAAATAAGAATAATAAAGGCATAATTTTTCACATTTGCCGTTATACTTTTGTGCTTTTGGAAACAAACAAAATGGTAACACCATTGGTGGCAAAGGTTGCCAAACATACATGATAACATACGGGCATGTGCGTGTTTGGTGTGTTAGGTATGTAGATACAGTTGTAAACACGAGTTCTCAGATGAAAAATAGGAGCAGCTAGGGAAACTTTGTGGCTAGATTTAAATCTCTAGAAGCTGGTCTTTAATGCAAGGTACATTTTACTAGGAAAAACTAAGCAATAATTATTCTGCTATAAACCATCCAGCAGTATAAAGCAGTCAAGTTTAGATTATTTTAGAATACTTGTGGTTGAGGTTCTACGAACAGACACAACTACTTCTTTTAAAATTGTTTCTCATGACCTCAATATAACTTCAAGGACATCTAGTGCCTAAGGAATCAGATCAAAGATGCCACTTGAAATTCCAAAACATGATACTGAGATATTCACTGTAGCCTTCTGGCAGCGCATACACGAGCTGCGTCTCTGTCTTTGAAAACCGGTGTTGCCATCTCATCAAGAACAGTGTGAAATTGAACTTGCAATTAAAAAACAACCCGCAAATCTCCTCCTCCCCACCAACCTCTCGACACAACCAAATTGAGGGCCACCAGGAAACACAAGGAGGAGAATGCTGTAAGATTTCAAAGATGCCCGGTAGGAAAATTTCTTAATTGAGCCCTGCTTTCGAGCTACGTGAAATTGTTCCTATTAAAAATTAAATAAGAACAGCAGAGGAGAACATGGGAGGCTCTTCGAGATTAGAGATTCGTGAGATTCACTTAAAAGCCTTTCATTAGGCACTGGGGGTTCCGTAGCATGCTAGAAAGCTCACGTGCACCAAAAAATATGGTGTTCAGGCCTGTAGCCCTTTCCCTAAGACGATCGAAATGTTGGGCTTAGGCCAGGAGTGGGAAGGGGACGCTGTGCCAGTGTTCTTTGAGATGCAGGCTGCTGGCGCGCCAGCCCTCGCATTCTCTTGCTCCCCGCCTGCTTTTCTCCCCTGCCTGCTCAGCATGGTGAGCACAGGTCCTATCTGTGGTTTGGCTCCTCGACCTGTTATTATTTTTTGAAACTCAGGTTTCCGTCTTGGATGGACACAGGAGAGGCTCCCAGCAGGGCTTTGCGCACTGCAAGGGTAGCAAGTCTCACCTGGAGTTTTTGTCAACACGTAGATTTCCACTGAGTGTGCCAGGTGGGGCCCCGGAGGCTGCGTTTCTCGCACCCACCCCGGGATCTCCAAGCTGCAGGCCCAGGGGCTGTGCACAGGGAAGCAGCCGCGGCATTCCCTAAATTTGACGGGATTCATCGGATTCCTCTGAAAGTCTGTGGAGGCCAGGCATGGACCGGCTGCGGGAAGAGTGGGGATGAAAACAATGGCGATGGATAGAGAAAAACGAGCAAAGCCCCTACACGTCGCTAAGAACAGCCTTGTCACCCGCACGGGTCCTGAATAAGTGATGCTCAGGATGCAAGCCTTGTCTTGTCTTTGTGATGTAGGTTGGGTTTGGGAATTTAAAAGACTTTGTATCACTGAATATGAAACCCACCTTCACACTCACATACACACTCACCCTCACACACATACACTCATGTGCACACACACTCACACTCACCCTTACACAATGCACCCATACCTACAGACTCACAACACGCCTTTACACACATACACTCATGTGCACACACACTCATCCTCACACACATGCACTCACACACACACATAACACACCTTTACACATATACGCTCATGTGCACACACTCACCCTTACACACATGCACCCATACATACATACACACAACACACCTTTACACACATACACTCATGTGCACACACTCACCCTTACACACATGCACCCATACATACACACTCACAGCACACCTTTACACACACAATCATGCACGCACACACACAATCATGTGCACACACGCTCACACACCCTTACACAATACATTCATGTGTGCACATGCACTCACACACTCACTCTTACACACAAACACTCAATTGCACAGTCACACCCTTACACAATACATTCATGTGTGCACATGCACTCACACACTCACTCTTACACACAAACACTCAATTGCACAGTCACACCCTTACACAATACGCTCATACATACACACACTCACAAAACACCTTTGCACACATAAACGAATGTGCTCACACACTCACCCTCACACACATACGCTCATATGCGTACACATGCTCACAATACACCTGTACACACATACACTCATGTGCACACAGATGCTCACAAATTCACCCTTACATACTTACATTCATGTGTGCAATGCACTCACACTCACCCTTACACAACACACTCATGTGTACACACAGACTCACACACCCTTACACAACACACTCATATACATACACACACCTTTGCACACATATATTCATATACATATGCATGCTCACAATACACCTTTCTACAGTACACTCATGTGCACACACATGCTCACACAATCTCACACTCTACCATTCACAACAGTCTTTTATCTATATATGAGAGGTGTCATAATGTTCCCCCAAGAATACGATGAACCTTACCATTAAACATAACAGCTTTGCTGCTGAACCGGGAGTTGAGGTGTGGAACTAGCAGAATTTCAGCTTTATAGAGTGCAGTAGATGCCATGGCCACCTATCTCATTTTGGGACCTAGGACTTGAAAGGAATTCTTTCATCAGTAAGATCAAGTAACAAGAGTGGCTGGGAGCACCGCAGTATTTTGCACACTGCAGAGTGCTGGCTCAGTGCTACTTGCCAGTGTTTTTCTCTTTGGATTTTGTTTTCTAATATTTTATTTCATTTTAAAATGTCCTTTTGAGTTGTTGCCAGTTTGCACAATTCCTGATGATTATATTGCAATTTGGCACCCTGACTCTGAACTAAAATTTATAGTAAGCATTTCATCTAGTAAATCCAATGATTAATATAAATTCTACCAAAATACAAATGTGGGTGTGAGGACGGTCACTGTGTTATTGCTTCAAAAACACAAAAAAACCTGAAAATTCCTAAAGGAATTCTTCAAGGGATGAACTCCATGCATGGTGGGGCATTCAGAAAGTGAGGGTTTCCATTGCTGAAACCTCAAAATGTGGTGTACCCAAGGTGCAGACCTGGAAAGATAACCTGAATACAAGTATAGCTATGTTGAAAAACAAAAAAAAAAGAAAGAATTAATGCTAAAGGTGAATTGTCCATCTGTCCATGCATCTGACTGTCTGTGTATAATTTTCTTTTATTAGCCTGGTAAAAGTTCTTGACAAAAATAACATTGGAAAGGTCAGCAGCAGTGATTACAGGGAAGAATTACAAGGAACATTCCGTTTCTATTTTCATACTTTTTCTTGCTGTATTTCTGAAAAAACAAAAATAGAAAAGAAGAGTATAAACAGAAAAGAAGATGAAATAGGAAGTATGAGGACTTAGGTTTAGGTCCCAGTTAAGCTTTGCCGAGAGACTTTGAGCAAGTTACTTAACTGAGAATGTATGACCACAAGCGTCCCGGTGGCATGTGACAATGCCACCTCCTGGCTTTGTTTCTCTGGAAGACAATGGAAGGTGTAAAGCGCTTCACCCTTCACAAAGAACCCAGAATGATTTCGTTTCCTTTCTGTTGCTCTAGCCATCCCCACAACTGCAGGACTTGGGGGCCGAGGGCCCATGCTGCGTCTGGCTCCACACACCCTGAAGCCTGGGCAGCCTCACCCGCCACCTCTTCTCTGCCCATTGACCTCTTCCTGGACATTCTTTTGGGTCTCCAGTGACACTCCCTAACAAAATGTCAGAGAGGCACATAGTTCACATGTGCTTTTACATAAACGCCAGCCATTGTGTTCTTTCTCCCAAGGGTGTTCTTGTATCTTACGCTGCAATCTTCCGAAGGATTGTGTGCCAGGAGGAATCTCAGTCCAGGGACAGGCCAGGAGGGAGTCAGGCAGGCCAGAAGCTTCCTGGGGCCCCTGAAATGACAGAAAGCAGTGTTCTGCTGAGTCACTTTCAGTGAATGTTGCCCAACCCTGTGCTACTATATTACTTTTTCTTTAGTTTGTTCACTAACTCTACTCTTAACAATGTATTTTTTAGGAGAAAAGGACAATGAGAGAGAAAGAGAGAGAGAGAGAATATCAATTTTATTGAGTTTTTCACATGGCTTTTGTTGCTCTGACACTTAGTTGTGTACATGGGTGCTGGGGTTTGAACCTGTGTACTTGGTGCATGCCAGGTAAGTGCTGTAACCACTGAGCCACCACTCCAGTCCTGATTTAATCTCTTTTGAAAGAAAAAAGTAACGGATAAACTCCATGCAAATTCTACATTGTTAAAAAGTGAATATATAGCTAATAAAATGTTAAATGCATTCCTCTGTAATACTAAACTTTTTAAAAGCAGTGTTGAATGAAAGAGGGATATAATTCCCACCCTGAAAAAGAAACACATAAAATGCGTCTGTCTACTGCCAATAACACTGATACTTAGAGTTTTCCCAAAAAACCAGAGACTGAAGCCCAGGACACACATCATGGATCAGCGCAACAGAGCAATCCCAACGCTCCAGCGTGTGAGAGTCTCTTCCCACAGGGTGGAGAGCGTTCCCTTCTGGGATCCCCTGGCTTAGTGTGTGGCACAAGAGAGCTGTTCAATTAATTCTGGATGAATGAGTGAAAAAGTGACGAGTGTGAAGTTTCTCCTTCCATGCTGATAGATTTCTTCCTAGTTTCTGTTGAAAACAAAGATAATTTTCAGCTATCAGATATGAAACTCCTTCGTCCACTTTGGAATATCCCTTTTTATAAAGAGCTGAGTTCAGGGCCCCCTGGTTACAAGGCATGAGTTTGCACAAAGGGCATGGGAATTGAGACTGCAGCTGCGGTTGTTGGTGGCGGTTGTGGAGGGAATGAATTCTGTCTCCTATACACATGTGCAATAATGTCAGTGCCTGGAAGCCTTTTGTTCTTATGTAATTGTTGTGGAGTCCGCCTGACTAAAGTTCTGTGCAGCAATAGAAGTCAGTTTTAGAAAATCAGGGGGCTTGAATTGTGGCATGCTCCCGGCTGTCCAGTTTAAGACCATGGAAATTCTGTGACATCATTGATCCCTATCATGACCCTGCGGTGAATTTTCACTAGATCCAAGTGGATTCTCAGGGAAGATCAAGGAGAAGTTTTTTACAAAATCTCTATGTATGTCAATTCATGTTCAAAGACACACAGACAGACAGACAGACAGACACACGGTTGTGTATATGCCAGTGTATTCCTCTGTCTTGCAACATGTATGCAGGAGACTAGGCTGAAAGTTATCAAGTATTACAAATTCTGAGTATTATAATCCTTTTCTTGGTATAAGTGACATAATTATTGTTTTCAATGAAATCAGAGATTTTCCTCATGCGATCTATTTTTAAGAAGGAGATAGATATGTGCGAGCGACAGCATACACGCCTATCATGTGATTATGTTCTTTCCAAATCTTTATACTCTGTGCTGTGATTTCCTTTATGTCTTATTGGGGGTTTCAACCAGCAACTGAATGACTGGAGGGAAAAAATAGACATTTTTGTCTGTCATAAACATTACTGTGATTGGATTACAACTACCTTCTGTACGAGTAGTACTTTCTGCACACTTTAAATCTTGCATTCCTCAGACATCTACCATCTCGGCATATCTTTGGTTGCAGGCAAACAGTCCCAGAATTTCATTTGCTGAGTGTGGCTCACACTATCCTCTCAGTGCAAATATTAGTTAGGTTGAATGGGCCCCAGCTAGGGTTGCCAGATAAAATATAGATGCCAGCTAACTTCTAAATTCGGAAAATACCTGCTTTTGTAGTATAACCATATTCCAAATATTACACAGCACTTACTACACTAAAAGAGAATTCACTGTTGATGTGAAATTCGAGCTTAACTGGGCCACTCCGCAGTTTGTTAAATTGGGCAAACTGAGCCCCCGCCCTCAGCACTGCACCTGGGCCCTCACTGGTCTGTTAGATCAGCATCTCCGACAGCCACCAAGGGCAGAGCCTAGAACTTTGGGAGGATGCTGGTGAGACATGCACTTTTCTTCCTCTGAGTTGGTACTGCAGGATCATCATGGCATCGTGGCAGGAAAAACCTGTCGGCTCCTTGCTCTGCCTGTGACCTTGTGCTTGACCGTAAAGTGGAAAGCTAGGGTTCACTGATGAGGGTGAGCTATGGTGATTTTCTGGCTCAACTCAACTTACACTCTTTTATCCCAGCAGGTGCGATGGCTGCCTGACAATGTCAGGGACCCAGGCACAGTCCTCAGCTTGCGGTTTTCAGTGTCAGGGTCATGAGGTGGCTGCTGCTCTTCTAGGCATCCTTTTTTATGATGTCAGAACAAGGGGCAAAGCCACATGGTCTTCTCCTGGGAAGGGCTTTGTCTTCTAGTCAGGAAACTTACATTAGGCAAGCAGATCCATAATTCCTTTCTGCAATTCCTACAATTCCTACACTTACCCATGAAACAACAAGAGCACAGACACGGTAGGTAACTTGTCCTGGTGTTACACAGTTATTGTACTACGGATTTCTAGTGTGTGTGTGCATGTGTGTACTGTGGGAGAATACATCTGTCTATCAATACATTCAGAGTGAGTGTCAGAGAAACAGAACCAGTGTGTGTATGTGCGTGTGTGTGTGTGTGTGTGTGTGTGTGGACAGAGGGAGAACAAGACTTATTTAAGGAGTTGGTTCTTGCAGTGTGGTGCTGACAAGTCCAAGAGCCACAGGATGGGCCAACAGGCTGGAGACCCGGAAGAACTGCAGATGGGCCCCCTGGCGACTAGGGAGGTGGAGATCATTCCCAGCAGGGTCCCCACCGCCTGACTCTTGCACAAGGCCAATGTTAACCTGACTCACCTGCTCCCTTGAAGGAGAAGCCTCACACGAAGGGGAAGTAATAGCTACCTTTCAAAGGAAACTGAATAGCAGGTCTTTCCTCACTCCCTGCATGAACCACTGGATTTTCCATTTTTATTTTAAAATAAAACAGTGGATAGAAAACCACGTGAAGGAATTGTATAGCTTGATGCAGAATAGAGGCTGAACACCCAGCTCAAACGCTGCCACTCTGCCGGCCCCACCCCAGCTCCAGGGACTGGACAAATTCTTGCTGTATTTTATCACAATCCCAGTTCACTCCCTCTCCTAGAGCCAATCCATGATCTTCACCTGGGGTGGACTCGACACCCATTTTTGTAAATAAAGTTTTATTAGCACTCAGCCCTTCATTTGCTTCTGTGCCTGCTTTTCTGTTACTGTGGAGGATTTCAATGGCTGTGACAGAGATTTCTAGGCCTCCAAACCTAAAGTATACAACTACAGCCAATGCTGGCTAGTTTCTGAATTCGGTTTTCACAGGAAATTTCCTTTAATTTGTAAATGTTTTTTTTATCACTCAAGTGCTCTTTTTAGACATTGTAGTTACACGTGCCTTTAAAATTTTTCTTTTAACCTTACTGACCTTGTAAATCTGTTTTCATTTGTAGCTTCTCTCTCTACTCCTTTATTTTCATTGCTATTTTTTTTTAAAGAGAGGGAGAGAGTGAGTGAGAGAGAGAAGAAGAGAATCAATCTTATTTATTTATTCATCTGGTTTTTGTTTCTGACTTAGTTGTGTATGTGGTGCTGGGTTTTAAATCCAGGTCCTTACACATGCCAGGCAAGTGCTCCAACCACTGAGCCACCGCTCCAGCCCCTAGCTTTATTATTAATAACATCACTAGTGTCATTATAGCATAGTATATGATGGGGCTTAATCCCCTGCAATTATTATCCTTACTGAAGCTCAAATTATCCCTTTTTGCCAGAGGGGGCCTTTTCAAGTGGGCTTCTGAGACTCTCTGTGGCAGTCCTGCTCTGATAGGTCTTCCGTCCTCTGAGATAACGGAATGTTCTAGACTCATCTACACTTTGGAAGAAGCCTGTCTCACTCACCGCTTTAAAATGACATTTCAAGGCCACACACTATGAGCCAAATGAGCTGTGCATGTCCATCTTGCCAGTCTCATTGTCATTGGAGCTTTGCAGAGGACTGCACCAAGACACTGAAGTGCCACGAGTTCCTGCTGGAGCTCAAATTCGTCACGGCAGGAATTTGCTGAACCTCCTCCGCACTGTGTGTAGGTTCCTGCTGCGCCTGGCTGAGCATGTCGTTCCCAAGAACACAGGGATGACATAGGATACCTCTTCATTTCTCACTTGAGTCATGTCACCTTGCCCCGTGGCCTTGGAGCAACATTCCTCATGCCACTGTGTCCAGTGTGGTGACTTGAACGGTTAAGGGTAGTTTTCTCCCTTCCATACCCCGTCACTTTCAAGTTTGCTGCCTGCATCGGTGTGGTCTGAGCACGTGGTCATGGTGCACACGCTCCCGTGAGCCGTCTTCACTGTGAACCGTAACGGGTGCGTGTTCAGCCTCCACCACCAGACCTCATGAAGGCGGGACGCTAGGAAGCTCATTTTCTGGTAGATTCTTCAAGACACCTGAGGGTTTCTCCTCAACTGTGTCAGATGCCTGTCTCAGAGCACTCAGGCTCCTATAATAAGACACTTTAGACTGGGTCATTTATAAACCAAACCACAGGCTGATTTTGAACACAATTCTGGAGGCTGGGAGGTCCAAGATCAAAACTCCAACAATTTGATGTCTGGTGAGGACCTGATTGTTATTGATGTACCTTCAATGTACCCTCCTGTGGCAGAAAAAGGCAAAAGGAGCAATAATCTCCTTTAGGTCTTTTTTTTTTTTTTAAGAGAGAGGGACAGTGAGAGAGACAGAGAGAGAGAGACAGAATTAATTTTTATTGAGTTTTTCACATGGCATTTGTTGCTCTGACAGTTGTGTACATGGTGTGGGGTTTGAACCTGTTTACTCACGCATGCCAGACAAGTGCCATAACCGCTGAGCTACCGCTCCAGCCTCTCCTTTAGGTCCTTTTTATAAGGGCATTGTATTGGTCTGTTTTCTGTTGATGTAAGAAAATGCCTGGGACTGGGTACTGTACAAAGGAAAAAGGTTTATTTGGAGGTGGAAAATCTAAACTGAATGGCACTGACTCTGCTGATGGCCTCATTGGCTGCACCACATAACATCACAGGATGCCAGAGAGTGGTTCAGGGGTCAAGTTTGCTCTTTATAATAACCTTCTTGTAAGAACTAACCAGGGTCCCATGACAGCCACACTCCCTCCAAGGCTAGCACCTTCAGTGCCTTTAACATGTCCCACCAATCCCCTCCTCTTAAAGCTCCTACCACCTCTTCACACTGCCACACTGGGGACCAAATTTCCAACATATGAACCCTTGGGAGATGAACACACCAAATCCATTGCAGGCCCTCCTCCTAATCTCAAGGGTATAGCCCCCGGAAGGCTAATTACCTCTCAAAGAAAGGCTCCACTTTCTAAAACCAGCACCTTGGTGAGTAGGTTCCCACATACGAATTTTGGAAGGCTACATTCAGACCACAGCAGTTCCCAATTTATCTCCTCTGCTCATCCTGCCCAGTCTTACCACCCTGAGAACTGTGCCTCCTATCCTCACCCTCCCGCTTGAAATCTGTGGCACCGAGGGGCTCTGTGTCCCGTACACCCGGGGGTCAGTTTTGCTGGATATAAAATCCTTGGCTTATGCTTTCTTTGCTCGACTCTCTTACAAATGGAACTTCATTTTCTTTTGGCACAATGTGTCACTGACAAAAATCCAATCACAATAACTTCTTTCCTTTATAATTAATTTTCTCTCTTTGCCTACTTCTTTTGTTTTAGAATCAGTAGATTTTGTTTGACTACATCTTGCAGATTGTCATTTTCTATTGCTATTCTTGGGTACATGGTGTGCCATTTCAATACGCAGTGTTGAAGGGATTTTTAATTTCAGGGACACTTTCTTAGATTGATTGTCTTGGATTTGACTGCTCTCTTGCACTGGCTTTAATATTTAAGAATTCACTTTTTTCTACGTTTTTGGGTGTGTCTTTTCCCGTAGATCTTCGATGTTTGTGTCTTTCTCTTGACATTTTATCTTCTGAGTTTTTAAAGTTTTCATTTATAAATCTTTTATTTGTGTTAAGGCTTTATAAACTGTATGAATTCTTTCTTGCATTAATTGTTTTGATTTTATATTTTTTTCCTAGCTTAGATGTCATTTTTAAATGATTTTTAGTTTCTAAATATTTGTGGCATTCTGTCACCTCATTTCTGAGTATTCTCCTTCTGGTTTCTGCCACTTTTCAAATTTTGTATAAATTTTTTTAAAGAGAGAGGGACAGTGAGAGAGACAGAGAAAGAAAGAAACAATTTTATTTAGTTTTTCACGTGGCCTTAGTTGCTCCAACGCTTAGTTGTGTACGTGGTGCTGGGGTTTGAACCGGGTCCTTGCGCTTGCCAGGCAAGCGCCGAAACCACTGAGCCACCGCTCCAGCCCTGGATTTTATATGATTTTTATCATGTGATGTAGGAGGCTGCGGTTTTGTTCTGCTTGTGACTTCTCTTTCCCTCCTGCTTTCATTGCTATAAGCATATCATTGGTTCTTGGTTCTTTTTCTCTCTTGTAATGTTGTAGAGATCTGACCCCAATACTTTTCTGTTGTCATTTGTATGTGAAATGAGTTTTCCTGAACTTTTAGAAGGAAGTGTGTTCTGGGGTGATTTTTTCCAGTCCCTCAGAGCTTCTTTATCTTTTGCTTACATGTCCCATCACAGATATGGTAGCTTGCTTGCAGAGATTCGTTTGCCTCTTATTCTAAACCTCTCATCCCCTACTTTGATCAGAATTTCATTTTGATTCTCCTCCCAGCAATTTCTCCTGCGTGGGAGGCCCAGTGCTGGAAGGTGCCTTGGCTGCCACTGAGGGCTCTTGTGGCCCAACACCCCCCACCGCTTTCAGACCTCTTGTTGACCTCTTGTTCTCCCAGCTCTTAGAGTGGCTGTAGTGTCCGCAGTTCTACCTGCCACCTGCAGCTGGCCCCTATGCCTTCCAGCACACTCCCGATGGCTCTTTAGGACTCTTCATTTTCAAGTCCACAAACACCTTATTTCTTTCATGTTTTCTCTGCACACCATCTGACCCAGGAGGACTCAGGGTTCTTATTTTTGTGCACCCACTTCAAATACAGTTTGCGGTGAGGGTTTTTATGTGTTTTTTTTTTTTTTTTTGTTATATGTTGCCAGGAACCCTTGGTTTTGCTGTTTAGTTACTATATTTGTTTTGATATAAAGATTTCAGAAGATCAAAACATTAGGCTCTCTCTGCTACTACTGTCTTGGTCAAACCGCTCCCAAGATTAGCTATCTATGCCACATAACAAATGGTCACAAACTTAGTGACTTAAATGAACTCCATCCATCATCTTATGTCTCTGTCGATCGGAAGTCCAGGTGGGGCTCTACAGGGCTCTGCACTTGGGGTCTCACGGGTTGAAGTCAAGATGTCAGCCGGGCTGGCCTCTCATCTGCAGCCCTGGGTAAAATCCTCTAGCAAGCTTATTTGGGCTGGTGGCAGAGTTCAGCTCCTATGGCCCCGGGACTGAGGTCTGCTGTCTGAGTGACTGTTGCCAAGATCACTTAAGCTTTAGGACTGCTTTATAGTCCCCTCCAGACCCTTTCCATCTTCAAAGTCCATAAGGGTGCTTTGATCCTTATTCAGAAGGTCCCAAAACTTCTCACGATTGAACCTGTGAATTCTGACTTTACAGTGGTGTGAAGACATACCCAAATAACCCCTCTGCTTTCGCTTCTCAGCAGTGTTCAACAAGCAGTGGGAGATATTCAACACTTCATTGTACAACAGGCTTTGTGTTAGATGCTGCTGTTGAAGAGTGGGCTAATACGTGTGTTCTGAGCGCTTTCCAGCTGGACTAGTCTGAGCTATGATGTGCGGTAAGTTCAGGGTGCTAAACATACGTCTGACTTAAAGTATTTTCACTTTATTATGGATGTCTACTGAGGCAACCCCATTGTAAGTAGAGGAACATCTGAACTTGGAAATTCTCTCACTTCATATTCTGCTCACAGCTGCAGAAAACACGATGCTTAATTACATCTGCAAAATCTCTTTGTCACATAAGGTCACATTATCTCCAGAGCAATGCTCTGGAACTCTGGATGAAGGTCACAGGGTCTATCTTAAAATGTTTCTACCAGATCCTTAGAAATCCTTTTGAATCCCAAGAATTTACTGAGCTCATGCCATATTCTAAATCCTTGGGCTAGGAGGACATCTGTGATATGACAAAGATGACCTGGCCCTAAAAGTATAAATTAATGCTGAATGTCTAATGAATGAATGGGCGGATAGATAGATATAGAAAGGTCTAAATGCACATTCAGAGAAACACTACAGAAGACTGAGACTCAATATTATTGAGTATGTTTTAAAGGTCCATGCATCATCTTACATGGAAATGTTGCTCAACTTCTGATGAGGAGACTAATTCATCAATACCTCTGTTATCACTGACTGATGACCTCGCATAAAAAAAAGATCTTGACTTACGTGTATGTTAACAGTTAATGGAACGGGTAATGTATCACACAGAGTATATGGAAGGTAATAAAAATGTGTAAATGAGAATTACATGGGTTCGTTGGTGTCATTAATTGTTCTTTTGTTCTCCAAGAACATCAGTATCTTATTCAGGAGACAGGGTTGCCATTTAAATTATCAAAATGATCTAAACATGCCAACTCCACCATGATGGGTCCTCCCATTGCACAAGTCCTTTGCCCAAGCCACACCCCTCACTTTGCCTACTTCTGGCCTCCCTCTTTTCTTGACCCTTTCAGGGACTTCAGTTACATGGAGACCCATGTTCTTTGTTGGAGAGGGTCTTGTCACAGTTCTTTACTTCCTCGATGGCATCTAACTCCGTATCCATCCCCTAATGAATCAGAACCAGAGTGATCAGTATTACAACAGATGCTGCTACACAAAGGACCCTATTTACTTATTCAGAAATCTATGTCATTAAAGATTGAATGAGAAGCTAATACTCGGAGCTGGGAAATGTTGTATATTATGGAGAATCCTCATTTGTTAGCATAAGTAAGACTCTGAGTCTTGATTATAAGTGTCAGTGTGTTAAAAAACATTGACTAAACTCAGTGTGAAATTACAAGTCTGTAATACAAATATATCTGGGGAAACGCAAACACATTTATCCATGCATTAATTCACTCGTTCAACAGTAATTTATTGAGTACTCATAATTGTAAACCAGTTTTACTGGGCCCTATGATGAGTGCTGTTAGTAACTCCTACAATTTGATCTTTAGGTCTTGGCTTCATGGTGACCTCTGCAGTGAGGTTTCCCGGACCATTCTATCTGCCAGGTATATGAATTGATGCCTGATAGTTCAGCCTTTTAGTTTTCTCGATATTGACCTTGATCCATGCAAGTGCTTGTTTTTATATATACCTGTTTATCATCGCTCCTCCTTACTAAGCCTTACATTTCAGGTGGAGAAGAGTTAAATATGTGTTACCATAGCAAGTCCTTCACGATGACTGGTGTATGACAGTGCCTCGAGTGCATTTATTAAATGAATGAAATCCTCCCCCCTCCCTTCCTCCCTGCCTCCCTTTCTTCTTTTCACATTCATCTATTCATTCTCTAACTTTTTAAATCTATTCTGCAAACACTGACAAATAATAATCAATCCGTTCATTGAGAGTTCACGATGTACCAGACACCATGGAATTGGAACAATGTTAACGCTAAAATCTGCAGAAGAGTCAGTTCTCACTGAGTGCCTGCCCTGTGTCAGGCCTCGAGCCAGGCTCTTTCCATACGGTCTCTAATCCTCACAACAGCCTTGCACGGTAAGCATCCTTATCCCCCCTCAGCAAGGAATCAGATTCTGCAAAAGTTGGTAAAGTGCTCACGACTTCAGAGAGATGGAGACAGAGAAGCGGGTAAGAGTAGAACCAAGATGGAGAATCGTCTCTGTGTTCTCAGCTTCTCTGCTGTTTCAAATCAAACCAGCAGTTCTTCGAATCTGGGTTTGAACATTCACTGATACGTTTGGATAATCAAGTTGAAGTGTTAATTGGCGTTGCTCTTGTAACACAGCACCTTTGATCTTATGTTCTTGATACAGCCTTAAAAATAAGAATGTTGTGGAATCACTGGAAGCCTGCACCCGGCACCTTCAGAGAGGTGACTATGCTCAAGGAGTTAGGACACTTTTAGGGGCTGCAACTGCATGCAAGAGTTGCAACCGCACCCCATCCTTCCCTTAGAGACCATGCCTACTTCTCCAGCTCCTCCTTCCCTTCCAGCAACAGCTGTTTCCACCTGGGGCACCTGCCTTTCCCAGCCTTAGCCCCTGTATCATGGGGAAGCCTTCTTTCAGCCCCAGGGACAGAGCATGTGACCCAGGACTAAACCAACCACCGTGTTGGACACCTTTAGGCTCAGGATGAGCCCAAGTTCAGGGACAGCAGAGCCTTCGTGGATAGCGCTCTTCTGAGTTTTTCTATGGGAGGATAAGTTCTGGGGGTGCGGTAGTTATTACATCATTACATGGGAAGAGCCCAGGGCCTCTGAGCGTCACCAGTGCTGTCTGAAAGTGACACTAATAGAACACAGAGCCATGAGACAGAATGATTCCAATTTACATTGAGTTCTGGAACCAGAGTAGGGTTGTCTGTGGCCTGTCCTTGATAGAACTGTAGTTAGCAGAGCCAGAGTGGGATAGCAAGACACGTCGGGTCCACGCTTGCCAATGCCAATGTGACGTGCGAGCCCTAAAACAAGAATGCACACTCCTTGCTGTGTCCCAGTCTACAGGGGCTGGGGTGGGTCTCTTCCATGGCTAAATAACCTGCTAAGATCTTCCCTGCTTCCCCCTCTTAGCTGAGTCATAAACCTAGATACTCTTGAGACATGAAGGTGTCACCCCTTCCTGATGGTCAGGTGGCACCATGACATCACTCATGGGTTTTCTCTTCCGAGGCAGAGGTCACAGCTCTGCCTCATTGAGGTGCCACCTTCCACCACCCCCGGAGCTTCTCTCTGGTCTCCTGCCTGAGGATGGACTCGTTCCAGGATGCAATGCGTGCTTCTTAGGAGAAGGGCCATTCCTGTTCCTGGTGTTCTTCACACTAACGGGGCTCCATTCGTCTTTGCTACACCTTCTCACGTGGTGGCTGCTCAGCTGCTCGTCTCCACCTTTCTCTTCTCTTTCACTTGACTAATATTCATCTGGCGCCTATTAAGCCCCAGGCACTGTGCTGGACCCTGAAGTTGTAGTGGCCAATGAAAGTGACACCACTCTCCTTGCCTTCCTCTCGTTCCTCCCTTCTTCTTTTCCTTCCCTTTCCCACCTTTCCTCCTTTTCCTCCTTTTCTCCCTCCCTCCTTCCTTCTCATGCAGTTTTAAAATGCAAACCATTTCAACATGCAAGGACAGTTCTCTCTCCATCTTGCCTTCCCCTCCAGCAGGGCCATAGCGATGTTCACTATTCCCTAGAGCACGCCATGAGCTGACTCCACTCCTGCATCCCAGGAGCAGTCCCCAGTCCTCTGTGCAGCCAAGGCGCCTGGCTCCCAAGCCCCTGGATGTCCTCCCTCTGACCGAGCTTGTGAGCTGGGTGCGGGCTGCAGCCCTGCCTCGGCCTCCTCTCCTTCCATTTCGAGACTAGAGCAGCAATTGACTGGGGTTCCTCAGCTCACTGGGTGCGGCTTCCACTTCTCAAGGAGCGCTCTTCAAGGGTCCTTTGCCACTGATTACTGCAGTCCTGGAGACTTGAAGGAGCTTCCTCTCAGCGCTGAGTGATGGGATTTCTTAATAGGACGGCTTTTTATTTTTGGAAAAGAAAAATTAAATTAAACGTGCTGTTCTATACTAGGCTTATTTAGTCTGCGAAAACATAGGAATCATTTTGTTGAAGTGAGCAGCCTTCTCGATCATCCTGTCGGTCATGGGAAAATGAAAGGGCCTCTGTGTATTTATCATCCCCCTACGGGTGCTCGAACGAAAGGGTCACAGTCGCCCTGAAAGGACAGACACATGTAATCAAGACCAGTGATGCTGAGAATAGGCCATTGCCTGCGGTTTTACCTCCACTGGGGGTCAGCAGGCTAGGGCCTTTGGACCAAATGCAGCCTGCTGCCTCTTTTTGTAAATAAAGTTTTATTGGAACACAGTAACACCTTCTTGCTTGCATGTTATTTATGGCTGCTTGTGCACTGTGACCACCAAGCCGAGAAGTTGCAACAGAGACTACACTCAGCCCAAATGTCTGAAATGTTTACTGTCTGGCCCTATCTAGAAAAATTTGACTCTCTTCAACCCTAATGAACAGATGGAGTGCTTTGGTGTGTGTTTTATGATCTGCACAAACCTAATTGTTCAAATGGAAATGCTGTTTGCCTGCTCAAATTTACCCTTTGTTGTTAAGGTTAAGTTTAGCTGCAGAGTTCACATAAAAGAGAAGGGGTTTGTTCACAAGTCAGGCCCATTCGTACTGCTTTATTCATGTTTTCCTCAATTTACAAACAAAGCAAAACAAAATATAACAAATGAGACATAGAAGAACTAAAAAGCAAATAATTCTTTGCTGTACCCCTTAAATATCTTCCGTGAGACCACTCGTTCTAACACAAAGGTTGGCGACTACCCAGGGCCAACATCAAAGACAAGTTTTTTTAATTGGCCAGAAGTGAGTTTCCCTCCACTGAAGATGCTAATGTAATTTTTTTTGAAAGCGAAAACCTCTTAGTCTCTGGTATCTGGCACTCGACAATCAGTCTAACATTAATACTGAAAACTCACCACTTCATGGCTATTTATGTCAAAAACATGGAGGCTTTAAGTGAAGATCAGTTTCACAATTAGATAAGTGGTGTGCATGACATTCCTTTACTGCTTCATTTGAAAACTGACTTGAAGATGAGGAACATGAGCAGTCCTTTTTTCTTTTTAAAGCAAATATCAGAAGATTTCCTTATCAGCCAAGGTGTTTGTGGTGTGAGTTGAAGAGAATTCAGGAGCATGAGCTCACCTGGAGAAGGAAGCACTTTACTCTTCACCAACAGGGATGAGGGAGTAGAGAATTTAGAAATCAGACCCAGGTCTGCCCGACTGTGGCCCCGTGGTTTCTAACTGGAAAGGATCTTGCAGTCTGTTTGCTGAGCCCCAGGGACACTTAACAACGTCTATATGCATTTTAAGGTGAAATTGGTTGCGGGAGCAGCTGTGGGCACCTTGTGGTTAAAGGCTCACTGTGTTAGCCAGCTTGTCGTCACTGTCACCAAAATACCTGACAAGCACAACTTAGAGGAGAAGAAGTTTATTTTGGCTCACAGTTGCAGAGGTTCTGTCCATGTTTGTCTGGGCCTGAGACGAGGCAGGACATCATGGCGGAAGGGCGTGGCAGAGGACAGCAATTCAGGTGGCAACCAGGAAGCGAAGAGAAAGAGAACCAGGAGCCAGAGGGACAAGATACAATCCCCAAGAGCATGCGCTCCGTGACCCACCTCTTCTAGCCACAGCCCATCTGCCTATAGTTACCACCGGGGACAGTGGTCCTTTCAAATTATCCAACCATCAACTGGGTCAATCCACTGATTAGGTCGCACCTCTCATAGTCTAATATTTTCACCTCTGAACATTCTTGCATGGTCATTGAAGCTTTTGGGGGCCACCTCACATCCAAACCACAGCAACCATCAACAGACTTCCCACAATGCATATCAAGAACCATCGTGGCCCAAATGTGGGCGGTGCTGAGATCAAGGGACCATGTTTTGGAGTTTGAGCACTTATTAGACTACTAAGTCTCTGTATTTAGAGTATGTCACAAGGGGGCTCTAGCTCCTTCTTAATCCCAGGGCAAAGATTTGAGACTCTACCCATCCATCCTCCTGCATCCACTCTTTCTCCCTCTAGAGCCCCAAGTGATGTTTTCTTGTCCCCATGGCCACCACTTCCACATTTTCTATGTGCGCAACTGGACAGCTCTGACCCTCCCTCTGTGGGAGTCTCCATGGTCCCTTTGCTGGACTTTCATCCTGACAAACCGAGGAAATCACCTCCAGGAAACAGAAATGCCCATCACGGTGGTGTTTCCAGCTGCTTCAGCGAGTCATGCCCTTCACCCTCCTGTTGTCCTGGGTTAAAGTCTTAGGCTGTAGTCAGAATTTCCTGCCTACGGACTTGAAGACAGTTGGTGAGAGATGAGGAAGCCAGGGCGGCTCCCCAACCTCAGCCTAGGTCTGTCAACTAGAGGACCTCACATGGACTGCAGAGGGCTGAGGTCACAGCTTCCTGTAACCAGTGTCCTAATTCATACGTAACCCACCTTTTAAACCTCACATTGTGTGAATATCTGATTTATCCAGATTTCCTTAGTGGATCGCTTAGCACCACTTCTTAGAGGGGTTTAGGTCTGCACCTGAGTTCTCACTCCAGACCAGAATTCAAGAGCTAGTGATCAGCAGGGGGTCGAGTCTCCACATCCACCCTACTCCATCCGGGTGGTTGTTACAGAAAAGAAGCTTTCAGGAACGATGCTACTAAAATGAAGCTTTGCATGCATCTCTCCATTTGTAACCCATCCACTTGCCTCGCCTTCTTGGCATCCTGGTGTTCTTGGTTCTGAAGCAATTTCGGTACAGCATCCATAGCAGATCGGCATCCCCCGAACACTGTGCTGAGGGTGTGCCATGATGCCAGGCATGGTGGGGATCTGCAGGAACACAAGGAAAGTCTCTGCCCTCAGGGGTTTTCCCCTGTGGTTGGGGAAACTGGACATATGCATAGGAAGCGATAATGCAAAAGGTAGCCAGGGGTGTATCCGCTTTTCAAGAAAAGGTTGAGGTCATTGTTCAGAAGGAAGGAAGGAAGGTTGCAATGGTCGGGTGTGTTCAGAAGGTTTCAGGTAAAAAATGAGATTTGAAGGAGGATGCAGGAGAATGGGAATCATAAGAGTCGAAGGCTGGGAAACCATTGAAGATGGGCCAAGGTGTGTGTGGAGCCTCCGTGGTGACCGACATGAAGGAGGGCGTGGAGGTAAGCCTGATGGTGCAGGAGGGGCCTTAAATGTCAAGTATATGATTTGAGCTTCATTCTGGAGGCAATGGGAGTCATCGAAACTCTATGCAAATTAAAACAGCATCTTAATGACCTTGGCCTCCCCTCCTGGCTCCATCAAGTCCAGTCTTGAGAAAGTAAACAGACTGATTCTTCTAAAGCCTCATCCCCTCCCTTAAGCCATCAGATTTCCCATTGCCAGATTTCCCATTGCGCTGGGCGCCGCATTTTTTCTCTGTAGCTGGTACAGTGTTTTGGCAGAGGCTCTGCCGAGAAGCAAACCAATAGTACAGAGACACAGGTGTAGGTGTAGACGTCGATTTAGAGTTATAGATAGAGATAGGTTTATTTATTATGGGAATTGGCTCACATAATCGCGGAACCTGAGAAGTCTCACCATCTGCCGTGTGCAAACTGGAGACCCAGTAAAAGCTGCCAGTACAATTCAGCGTGGGTTTGAAGCCTGAAGAAGAGGGAGGCGAGGGCCCTTCCTCCACCTTTGGGCCTATCTGGACTCTCAATGTGTTACCTAATAACTGACCTCTGTCTGCAGATTCACATGTTAATCTCTTCTAGAAGCAAACTCAGATCCCCCCATAAAAGTCTCACCAGTCACCTGGGCAGTCTTTAGCCCAGGAAGTTTGACACATAGTTAGCCACCATCCCAGGCCTTGTGTGATTTGGCCCTTGCCTCATTCTAGGGCTCAGCTATGCTGCCCTCCCTCCGGAACACACAAATTCCGTTTCTCTTGTAGCCTCTGCGGCACCCTCTTGCTTGGACCTCTCTTCCTCTGGATCATCCAAGGATCAGCCCCTTCTCTATTCAGATCTCAGCTCTTCCTCCACCTCCTTCAAGTGTCTTGGCGTGATTCTGCAGAGCCCTTATCACTACCTAAAGTTAGCTTCTCACATCCTTCCCCCCTGGTGGCCCCACGTGCACCAGAGAGCGGGCAGCCAGCTGCAGGGAAGCTGCAGTGGGCCAGGTGAGAAACTACCAAGTTGTAGGGTTGTCATAGAAGACAACATTCACATGTAGAAGACATTTAGAGGCAGAAGTTTTTTTTCTTGGTGATCCTTTGGGTGTGGATGGAAAGAGAAAGAGCAGATAAGGTGTTTGGCCTTTCTACTTGGGTTTCTGGGTTTTAAGAAATGGATGGACAGGTTTTCACTTTTACTGTGATGAATGGGTTGCTGGGAGGAAGATTAGTTCAGTTTTGTTTGTGTCGAAGCCAAATATTTGTAAGTTACCTTTCACAGAAGTGTCCAACTGGAAAATGATAAACAAGGAATAACTTGTTGGTGATCAACTCAAAGAGGGCAGTAAAAAATGACGAAACAAGAGCCACCCGGGATGCTTTTCCCTCCTCGGCTGCTTTTAAAAAGCCCTTTCTATACAGCTCATTTCCCCAAAGGTTTAGCTGCAATCCTAGATACTAAAAATGTGAAGAAAAATCCCAGTTTGATTAGACTAATGGAGGAAGGGAGGAATCCTGGGAAAAGCCTGATCTAGCGTTCAAGTTTATGGAAAATTACTGTATTTAAAGGGAGAAAATATGACTTTACAAATTATGTAAAACATCTTTAGTGTCATGTTAAAATCGTAATAGATTCTCTACTCCAAAAAACATTTTTTGCCCCAGAAAGTATAAATGTTGCTCTGTTTTATGGCAGAGGGAGATAAGGCAGCCTGGCATTCCCAAACCTTTATTAAATTCTGGTTAAATTGGGGAGGATGTTTTCTGCTATTTGAAAGAAGTGGCTGATTTTATTATTATTATTATTAAGGGGGAAGGAACGCTGCAGAAGTGACTTAAAGCAGCTCTTTGGTGCATTTGGCAGGAAGTTTAGTGTGTTTTTTTTTTCATGGAGAAATTAGGGGGAAAGGTAACTTTTATTGCTGAAATTAATTTTACTGCCATACTAACTAGCCTTTTCCTCCGCATTCCTTGGTATCACACAGAGACAAAAAGGTGATGAGAAATGTCCTAGACACCTTGGCTTCTTGTAGTTGTTGGGAACGCTGGCAGCCCGTGTTAGCTTCATAAATATATTCCAGAAAACTGCAGGGCCACAAACAGATACATGAAGAATGAGGAATCTGATTAAGAAACGAACATTTATATTTTTACTGGGTTTTACTTTTAACATAAAACATCTTGAAAAAGTTTTATGATTTAGCATTTATGAATGACTAGATTTTAAGAGAATTGTAATATTTTTTTAGGGTATTTCAGCTCCATGAGTTATTTCTTATAGATTCAGATAATGACATTATAAATCTTTCTGTGGAGGCAATTACTAAGGCAGAAATGGCCTATTCCCCATTGGCTTTTAGGTTCAGCTCACTGACATATTACAAGCAGGCTTACCGTGGTCATTAAAACCTGATCTGGGATTTATTGTACCTCTTTAAACTCTCAGTACTTTGAAAAGTATTGAACAGAAAGGAATACAAAGTGAAGTTACAAAGGGGGCCAGCAAGGCAATCAGGAGACAAGCAGATTTAATTTATCCACCCAGAACCACCTGGAGCATCAGGAAATTATCTGAAACTGGAGCAGAGGCGAGGACAGGGGTGCTAAGTGCGAATCTCCACCTGAAATGGCTCCAAGTGTGGGTTAGAAATGAGAGTGACAGGGACATTGGTGGGAGATTCTGCATCAAAGGTAAAGGGAGTTTTGAGACATTTGTTGTAAGCAGCCACCTTGGGACACCGAGCATGACAGAAAAGCAATGCTCTCTTCTGGTGCTGCCCCTACCATCTCCAGAAACAAAGGCCACTGGGACATGGTGGAAAGAAACAGGGGCTTCCTCATAGGCAGCCTGGCTTTCCTTACTATCTTCTTCTCTTAGATTCCCTGCTCTGGAACCTTCTGTTTTTCCTCAAATGATATGGGAATGCCTTTTCCAAGAAAAGCTGCCCCAGCCGTGGTAGGGCAGAAGTGTCGACTCAGCCTAAGGGGGTGAAGCAGGGAGAAAGCGGATCCTCCCCAGAGACAGAATCGCACCCACCACTCACAGAGGAAGACTTCTGGAAGGAAACGGGGTTAGACTGCAGCCCTTGACGGTCGAGGCTGTGGTCCAGGAGCGGCCAAGCGCTCCTTATTCCTAAAGCTGTTTTTGGAATGAGGTTGAACTCACTGTCCCCCTTTTTAATATGAGAATACAGACAAGACTTGAAAACACTTTCATCACTTTGCACAAGAAACAAGCTGAGAGTTTTGGAAAATACTTTTATCATCTGGCACAAGAACAAGCTGAGAGTTTTGGATTTATTTCACCATTTGAGGCTTACTTAACGCTATCACGTTGTAACTTCTCCATTCCTTTTATGCCAGTGTTTTAGATGAACAAATGACAAAAGGCTCCCAAATCATCACCTTGCTCTGTTTGTCCACAGCGCTTGGCTTCTCAGGTTGCCTCTTAATCTCACAGGTAACTTAACCCCAGTGCCAGCACCTTGGGGAGTCCTTCCAGGTCCCGGCCCTGAGTGCTTTCACACAGTTGCCCCTGTTTTGTTATAGAAGTTAGCAAACTTTTTATGAAGGGTTTAAGAGCAAAGTTTTTAGGCTTTGTGGGCTCCATAGTGTCTTGGAAAAGTTCAACTCTGCCCTGTAGCACAAGGCAGCCACAGCAATGTGTAAGCAATCAGGACTGAGGACTAATAAAACTTTATTTACAGGTGTGTGCCAGGGTTTGTCGATCTCTGACTTAAGAGAACTTAATGCCTGAAATCTTTTTTGTGTATTTGTTTATTTATTTACGGGTCTCTATCCAACAGCATTTGGGATTCATAAGGCCAGTGATGCAGTCTACTGAGTATTCTCCCACTAGGAATAATAGA
Organism: Aplodontia rufa; assembly: GCA_004027875.1. Lineage (NCBI taxonomy): Eukaryota > Metazoa > Chordata > Mammalia > Rodentia > Aplodontiidae > Aplodontia > Aplodontia rufa. The sequence continues at coordinate 48,211 of PVKS010013713.1, forward strand.
GGAAATCTACCACTACCTCCCGAGTCTGGTCATGTGAAGCATTGCACAAATACACGCTAAGGGAGTAACTCAAAATATCTCCCTTAAATAGCAGTCATGCTATTTTACTCTACTCTTGAATTATAAGGAAAACGTATACTTTCAGTGGAAACTTTAGAAAATAATATCAAGGATTTTTAAAAAATGAAGACCTGTGGTTTAATTGTAAAACAAAATGTCAGAGTGTGAGTTAATTTGGGGTTTTCCTTATGGTTTGGTTCAAGCCCCTAGTTCAGATTTCATTCAGGCTAAATTGAATCTGGTTTAACATCTTTATACTACATCCTTCTCTGCGAAATTTCCTGAAATTCTTACAAGCCTAGGAGCTGGGTTCTCTGCCTTCAGACTCCGCAATGCATGGTAGTGAAAGGGCACTTAGCGCTGCCCAGCCTTCCGAGTGATAAGTGACTGTCACTTATCATTCGCAAGCTGAAGACCAGTCTATATGTTGGAATGCAAACCAACGGAGCCAATCTGATGGAGTAATTCCACTTCCTGCCACTTAGAGATGTCAAAATTCTTCTCAGGCACAGACATTCTTCATGACCAATCACAGGACAGCTAGAACACTAGTCGTGTGCTCTTCTGGTCAGGCTTCCAACATATGGCTAGTGGTGGCGGTGGGAATGGGGAACGGGACATCCTTCCAGCAAAATGGATTTGTCAAGTTCACGTGAAGCTCCTTAGCCCAAAGCCTTCATCTCAGTGCTGTCGTTTGCACTGACTGTGTTTTTCTGGTGAGCGGGTTTGGAAATAACATGGGGCATCTTTTCATAACATGTTTAGCAGACACTGAATCAAGGTTTCATTCAAGAGTTTTGTGTTCAATTGCCATTGGATTCTAGTACCTGTACAAAACTGTTTCTTAATTAAATAGATATGACACAGTACTCTTACCTTGAGGTACTGATTTGTTAGATTTCTTTGGAGTAGATCAAGTGTGTGATTGAAGACAAGTCACCTCTTCCCAGGCCAGCCTGGTTGAAAACCACGGCTCTCAATGCTATCCCTATAAAGATATCTATGTCGTTTTTTACAGACATAGAAAAAGTAATTCTCAAATTCATTTGGAATGATAAGAAACCTAGAATTGCCAAAACATTACCAAGCAAGAAAGACGAATCAGGCAGTTTTGCCATACCAGATCTAAAACTATACTACAGAGCTGTAGTAACAAAGACAGCATGGTACTGGTATCGTAGGAAAGAAGACCAATGGAATAGAATAGAAAACCCTGAAACAAACCCTCAAATCTTTAAACATCTGATTTTTGGCAAAGGGGGACAAAATATTACATGGAGAAGAGACAGCCTCTTCAACAAATTGTGCTGGACGAACTGGACAGCCACTTGCAGAAAGTTGAAATTAGACCCTTATCTTTCTCCTTGCAAGAGAATCAAATCAAAATGGATCAAGGAGCTAGGAATTAAATCAGCTACCTTGCAACTGATGGAAGACAAATTAGGTCCACCACTTCAGCATTTGGTAGTAGGCAAAGACTTTCTCAACCGGTCTCCAAAAGTGAAGGAAGTAAAGTAAAAAATCAGTGAATGGGATGCCATAAAGCTAAAAAGCTTTTGCACTGCCAAGGAAACAATCAAAAGAGTCAAGAGGTTTCTTACGGAAATGGAGAGAATCATGGGCTATGATTCCTCTGACAAGGGTTTCATATCCAGAATCTACAAAATCCTCAAAAACCTCAACTACAAAAACACAAACAACCCAATTAATAAATGGCCCAAAGAGATAAATAGAAACTTCTCAGCAGAGGACATTGATCAAGCCAATGAATACATGAGAAAGTGCTCTTAATCACTAGTAATCAGAGAAATGCAAATGAAAA